>BQNB010122627.1:2288-20249 GCA_026074375.1 Tanacetum coccineum
TTGACCCACTTTAACCCCTTAACCCAAACACCCCTTTAACTTTTTAAAATCAAATTTTAGGCTGGTTTAAGATGATTAAAGTTAAGGGTATTGTAAACAGATGGTAATAAAACAATGTTAGGCAGAATTAAGCACAAAGCAACAACAAATAAGCAGTAAAATAAGCAAGAGAGCAATAAGCAGATTATGGCAAAAAAGGCAGTTTTAAAGTAAATCTTAAACTAATGACATGTAAGCATTAAAAAGAGACAAATAAGCATAAAATAACAATAAATAGCAAGAAAATAAGCAAATAAGCAACAATAAGCTTATGAACAGTAAATAAGCCAGAAATTGGAAAAAGTAAGCCTACAAGGGTCCAAGCCTTTGGCAATGATTCAAAGACTCAAAACCAATCATATGTGCTTCCCATGAAGCTCTAAACCAAGGTCATCCAAGATATACCTTGCTCCTTTGTGTTCTTTGACAGATTTCCCTCCCTGTTTTTGACAGAAAGTGAAATAAGCTTTAAACAAGTTTTTGATGTCTTAAAAGCTTATGCAAAGGCTTAATACAGTATTTAAAAGACAATATTTAAATGACAAGAAAAGTAAATTGCATTAATAAAAATGGTACAAATTTTTGCTTTTACAAGTTCTTGCTTAAACAGAAATTCGACAAAGAAAACAATAAGCTATCTAGTCCTATTTATACTAAAAGCTTCCAAGTCTTGTGTTTCTTCTGTGAGAGCTTCAAGCAGTGTGTTTGTTGTGTGAGATGAAAGCCTATTCATTTTCCTTTGAGCCCAAGTTCTTTGATCCTGTCCCTTGATTACTTGTTGTTTTCCTTCAACCAATGTGGTGTAAGGGGATTGCCAGCGTGTTACTTGGCCGCTAGTGAGGTGGGGTGTGATGGGAAAATGATAGGTTTGGAGTGAGGTTTGTTTTGGGGAAGACAAACAGTAATTAGGTTTTTGTTTTGGCGGGTAAAAGTTTTATAAAGGGTGCAGGGTAAAGACTTTTGGGAAGTGGCAAAAGAAGGCCCTCGTTGTTATATATTTGTTTGCAATCAAAGTCCATGTGGTGTAATAAACTTTTGGGACTTGGCAGAAAATACCCCTCAAGGTGTAATGTGGCATTACACTGATGGTCCTTGTGGCATGAAACCGTTAGTTCTTCCTGGGTTGAGGCTTAACAGTTTGTAAAAAAAAGGGATTTGGCTTGTTATAACTGTTTCGGGCCACGTTAGGATTTTAAAAGGATTTGGGCTTATGGTTTGATATTTAGGCCGGTTTAATATATCAAGGGATATTGGGCCTTTGGTCTTCTTAATGTGTAAATGGGTTGACCCGGCCCATTAAATGGGTTCGGGTGGGCCCATTTAACATTTCTTCGGTTACGGATTTGGGTTTGACCTTTGACTTTTCCGGGTTTGACTTTGACTTTTCCTTGGTTGACTTTTTGGCTTTGACTTGACTTTAGCTTTTCCATGCTTTTCCATTCCGTGCTCGGTTTTATCCGTTTTTGCTTGATTTTTCGTCCTTTTCTCGGATATCCGTTTCTTGTACAATATAAATGAAAACATACAAATACAAAGTATTTTTGGTATGTTTTTGGTCATTTAAGTCCGATTTTAATGGAAAAGAGAATGTGTAATTAAGCACATACCAGTCTTCTAAAAGCTTCCTGATTCGTTGATAATATATATATAATATCTAAGCAAAAACTCAACCAATTACCTTTAGCCAATGATTGGTTAAGAATTCACAAAATAAAATATATATGTAACCAGAAGTATGATTCCTGGGTCGTTATGTCCCAACGAGGTGTGCAATTGAAAATCGAATGACGAATTGATAATCGATGTTTGAATATTACAAGATTATGATTGGTTTTCTATTTCTATGAGTTAAATATGCAAAAACGTTTAAATAGAAACCTAAAAACGAAAGCTATATAACTTAAAACCTAAAACAAGCACCAAAAACGAGGGTCAAAAACCTAAATTACACAATTTTAATCCGAGAACAATTTTTAAACTTAAAATAGATTCTACTTGACTAAAAACGAAGTTTAAAAAAAACTAGATCGAAAACGGAGTTAGTTAAGACCAAAAACGAGTCAAAACAAAAACGGGAACGAATCCCGTTCTTTAAAAAATAAATTTTTGAAAAAATGACCCTACGAAATCTTTAACAATTTTCCTAGAAACTATATGAAAAAAGAAAATTTTTAAAAAAAGTTTATATTTTTCTGATAATTATTTTATTTTTTATGAATTTTTTAAGTTTTAAATGAAATTAAATTATAAAAAATACTAACAGTTAATATAAAAATCTGAAAAAATTACATAAAATACTTTGAAGCTAGCAGAATCTATGAAAATTAAGACGAGGTTCCCAGCTTATTTGAATAAGCCAGGAAAAAGCCCAAAAGGGCTGAAAGCTTATTGGACTAAATGTGTTTATTAATTAAATAGTGTAGACTCTTAACTGAAAAAGACCCAAGGGCAAGCGGTAAGTAGGGTGTGTGTTGTGAGGGAGGTCGCAGGTTCGAGTCCTGGACCTCTCTTTTTTGGATTGCTACAGTGATTTTTTAAAATTCAAAATTTTTTACACACTCTTATTAAACACATGAAGATAAGCATTTTTTATAACTATGACTATTTTTAAAACTAACTAAAAAGCTGAGAAATAAGCACTTTAAGACAGACAGCAAGCTAATTTAAGCCAAATGGCTTTTTTTTTCTTTTTTTTGGGTTTGAAAAAGCTTAAAAAGGAAACCTAGCTACAAACTTGAACCTAGCTAAGTGTAAAAAGCAAATTCAGGTTAAAATAAGCAAGACCTAATGAGAAAATAAGCCTAAAAAGGAAAAATAAGCTACTGACAAAAGAAATAGATACAAATCAGACAAAGTGACTACTTTGGGCTTAATTTTAAGCCACCAGACAAACAGTTAAAGACCTATAAGCTAGAAAAAGGAAAAGAGGACATAAAAGAGAATAAGAAAAAGCAAACTAAAATTATTTTGAACAACTAATAAGCTAAAAAAATAAGCAATTAAAAGGGGCAGTGTTAACTAAAAGTTAATCCTGCCAACAGTACCTTTAAGATGAAAAAGCTTTAAAAGGCCAAACTAAGCTAAGTAAGGTGACAATGAGCTTAAGAAAACTTGTTAACTAGACCTAGTAAGCACTAATACACAAGAAATAAGCAAAATCAGATAGCACAAGAGCTAATGACATGAAATAAGCACTTAAGACCCAAAAATTAATGAGCTAAAACAGCCCAAAAGGGCACTTCAGGCTTACAATTGAAGCACCAAGAAGGACTTTTTAAGGTTAATGGCTTATATGAGCTTATAGAGCAACTTATGAGCTTCCAATAAAAGTCAAAAGATAGAATCTTAGAGCAAAAACAAGCTCAAAAAAAAGAAGCTGATAAATCAGCTTGCATCAGGGACTTGTTAGGTAATTTTGCAAAGGGCAAATGACTTATGCAGACCTTGAGTTAAGCTAGTAAAATAATTTTTTAACTAAAAATGAACTAAAATAGATTGAGGAAACTATCTAGGCAAGCATATATTCTCTCAAGTACAAACCTTAGGCAACTAATAAAGCTTGTCTAAATTTAGCTTGAAAAAGTGACTTATGAAGCTGTGAGGTTACTATGACAGAGCAATTGCTAAACCAAAACCACAAATGCAGGCACTCTTAGCCTATAGCTAATGCATGATAATACTCAAAATGAACTTGAAATTAAGTATTAAAAGCAATCTAAGTTAAATAACAAAATACTCAAATTTTATTACTCAAAATTAAACACAGTTTTCACAACTAGTTTCTAAATCATCTTAAACTAATGAAGTTCTAACTATAAAAACTTGTGAAAACTGATTATTATACCTTAATTTAGCTTATAGAAACTGGATTGGTGACTCAACCCACAACATTACCCAAATTTACCCATTTTAACACCTTTACTCAACCACCCTTTTAGGACAGAAATGGAAATATTGACTTCAAATACTAATTTTTTCAGTAAAGATACTTCCTTAATACCAAGAGTATTATATGGCTTATTATGAATCAAATTAGCTTGTTTAGAATAAGGAAATAAGCAGTTACAATAAGCAAACTAGAAATGGACAGTGATGAGCTATATTAAGACAGAAATAAAAAAAATATGCAACAAGAAATTAAAAACAATTTTTAAGGTTCTAATGATAAGAAACAACTTAAATAAGATAAACTAAATAAGAAATAAGATTAATGCAGCAGAATAAACTCTATTAAAAATCTAACAGTTAATGTTAGGCTGAAATTGGAAAATGGAGGACTTTTACAAGTCCGTTGGCACAAACAAGGGTTAACAAGGCTCAAAAGAGCTTTTTCCTACTAAGCCCCAGCTTGTGTTTAACAAGCTGAAAGTTCATAAGCCCATCGCATTGCTCGGCTATCTTCCAAAAAATTTAAGTTTGATGTAATATTTTTTTTTGTGATTTTATTATTTAACAAAACAAAGTAATAATGCCAATTGCACTTTGAATTTTAATACTGAAAACTTGACTTTTATTAATAACTTTGAGCTTTTGATAACAATGCAAAAAAAATTTAACTTAAACATAAATTAACACTTGAAAAATTAAAACAAAAAATTACACTCAGATTCAAAAAACATACTCCTTCTTCTTGTGTCTTTGACCTCTTTCATAATAGCCTTCAGCCTTCTAAGGTCTTCAATCCTTCATCTTGGGTCTTCAACATTACTTTTTTGTGAGAGAGAGCTGAGATGTTTTTTGTTTGTGAGAGGGAACCCAAAATCATATCTAGACAACCTTAATATCATACATGTGCTCTTTAAAAATCATCTTCAGCCATCAAATTTGGTGCTTTGAACAATGTGAGAATCCAACTTGGCAATGGGGGTTTAGTGAGGTGGGAGGTGATTTTTAACCTATAGGTAACCTTGGTGATTAAGTGTTTTGGGGATAGGGAAAGGTAACCCGTGACCTGTAGTGGGGGTTTGAGCTTGGGTGGGAAAATGGGTTAGGGTTAAGGTTCATCTGGTTTGATTTTGGGGAAGAGGGTAGAAGTTTGGCGTTTTGGCAATGTTGGCCCCTCCACTCTTAAAAGATATTCAACTCCATTCCTTAGTGGTGGAAAGATAATGGGGGTTTGGCAAGTCAGCCCCCTCAAAGTTATAATTTGTATTGCAAAACTAGTCCTTGAATAATACAAGTTTAGGAGGTTGGCAGGAATGCCCCCTAAAGTTGTATTTCACTTAAATTGCAATTTTAGCCCTTGTCATTTTATTCTTGTAATACAACTTTGAGGTTTGGCAATTTTAGTCCCTCAAGTTATATTTTTCTGATTCAGCTTCTCGGAGTTGACTTGACTTTGTTGGGGTTGACTTTGACTTTGACTGTTTGACTTTTCGGTTGACTTGTTGACTTGGTTGACTTTTTAGCTTCGATTTGGCTTCGTCTTTTCACACTTTTCCATTCCATGCTCAGTTTTGTCATGACAAAAGGGAACGCCGTGGACTAATCATACCGCCACAGATAATGTCATGACATTGGTGCATCAATGACATGGTCATGGTACCTCCATGACTAGATACAAATATCTTAGGCAAATAGATAGGCAAAAGATAACAATGATCAAGTTTCAAATATTCCAAATATAGTAACGAATCTAATAGCATATTCCAAATAAGAACCAAAAAGGAATATCAAACGAATATCAAATAGATTAAGTAGCCAAACAAAAGAGAATGAAGTGTCCTTACTAAAAGGACTAAATATCTATACCTTAATGAATAAGCAATCGGAGAGAAATGAACATAAAAGCAAGAGATCACAACACCTTCACTGAATCTACAAGAACCTATGATTACATGTTATTATCTATCTTATGCTATAAGTTTTATCACTTGATCTTATCATTTAAAACACTTAAGGTAACTAAATTAAAGTTTTCTAAATTTCCAAAATCTACCAACATTTTAAGAAAGTTTCCCGATGTTAAAGACCCATTAAACGACCTCCAAAAATTATACAAAAAATCACCGAGGTTCCCACATGTGTCTAGTACACCCATAATCATTGGTTTAATTTATTTCCATGTTTAAGTATCCCTTTGACCCTTGTTACCCAAAACTGACCCAAATCTTGACCTGGCAGAACCTTTGAAAAGTTGATGCGTAAAAACCTTACTTAGACAACTCAGAAAATTCTGGAAAAAAAAATCATGAACGTAGCACATATCTTTAAGATTTACCAAATAAAATTTTAGAAGCTAACTCCTTACGGTTTTCGAATTAAAAATCAAACACTACAACTGAATTTTTCAGATAGAAATTCCAGATTTGACACTTAATCTTATAAAATCTAAAAATAGACCTTCCCGACCTCCAATTAACATGAGGCCGGATTTTCCAGAAACTAGACTCTTTGAATTTAACTTTAGGCTCAATAATCATGTTAAAACCAATTTTTATCATTAAGATATACCCCGTTGAACATGACCTTAAATTCTGCCCAGAATTATTAACCATGAAAACCCTAATTAACACCCATCAAAACCAACCATAGGGTTTCTAATCTTGTAGTTTTTATTAATAACACATTTAATGATCATCTTAGGGTTTCAAAACATGTAATTAAGCCATATTTATCAGATTACATAATTTACAAATTCATAACTACATGATTTCTTTTTTTTACACTTTATGATTTTATGTATAAAACTTATGTGTTATCATGGAAATACCAAGAATGAATTCAAAAGAGACATGGATTACTTACGGATTGGATATGGAGACAAGAACAAGAAACAAACACCATGGAATCAAAGATCAAGACGACACTAAGAACACCAAAACTTCAAGGATTACCCAAAAACACCTAAACCTTCTTCTTGCTTGAAGCTTTTATGGAGGAATACACAAATTTATGGAGTAAGAATTTTGAGAGAATAATGAGAATGGGAGAGAGGAGGGGCCGGTTATAAGAGAGAAAAAGGGAAGAGAAAGAAAAAAATAACTTGTTTGCAAATTAAAAGATTTATCCCTTTTTTTATTTCACTCTTTTCCCTAATTAAGCTAGACTTCAAAATTAAAAGATTTTGGTGCATCAACACCTATAGGGGGCGGTTCATTAAGCAAAGGAGGAGGGACAAAATAATTTTTTTTCCTATTTTGAAAATTACACAAAATACTTGCTAATACCTTTTAATACTTATCCCTTAAAATAGGTTCTTTTAATAAAAGAAAGTAAATATACAAAATAATCAAATGAACCAAATATGGGCCAGCCATATGTATACAAATATAAGTTTTATATTTTTTTTCTTTAAAACAAAATACTTTATGTTATATCTTTATAATTTCCCAAAGTTATAACCTAAGGTTTTAATTTCAAATGCTTATTAATAAACTTTAGGTCATATTCAAAATTACCAATATGAAATGAAATTCAAATTTTAGGTTTTTACAAATTTCCTACTACCTTCATCCTAAAACTATCCGGAATATGTGGTTTGATGATTGGTTCAGGGCCTCTTTCTTCTCCTATAATTACATCTAAGGATGGACAATTATGTAAGGGTTGTGGTTAAGGCTCCGGTTCATCAAAAATAGGAACTTCCTTATAACTAATAGGAATGCTATGAATATTCAAACATACATCCTCTATTTTTGTTTGGTCCAAAGGTTCTACCTCCATCGAGGTTCCTAAAGCCTCTTCTACTTCTTCCGGGTAAGTCACGGGCAGTGTGTATTCCTCAAATGATGGTAGGACTTGTGGGGTACTTTATGGGCTCGGATTTTCTACTTCATCTCCCATCTTATCTAGATTACCTAAAGGCTCATCATATGTAATTGCACAACCTAAAAATGAAAAACAACTAGGCATCTTAACCATAACTATCTCACCTTCTAAATCTTCCTCATATGTTTTCTTAGGTTATGACTTAGGTAACTCAATCAAATCATCTAACTTATGGGTCTCCTCATAGAAAGTTATCTTCCAAAGTTGATAAGTTCTCAAAGGGGGTTCATTAGTCTTACTATCCGGTTTAAAAGGGGAGCTTTTCTTTAAGGTTTCAGCTAACCATCTTAATTTATCTAAATTAGAATAAATATAACTATACATTTTAAATGACAACTTTATTCAAAAAATAGACAAGAGGGTTTTTACGAACAAATGGAACAAAGAAAAGACACACTACGAGAAAGCTAATTGACATAAATTAATATCTCACTTGATAGGAATCAAGCGAGTAGACCTAAGCTAAATAAAATTCGAAACCGATACTATTCCCCACGCAGCGGCGCCAAAAACTTGATGTGTGGTCATTGTAAACTCACAAGAAGTTTTACAACTCCCTAGGCAGTGTACCTAACCGTTGTAGTGTAGTATAGGCAAGACTCGGAAGTTGTTATCGTTGATGACATCAAATAACGTCACTTTTATGGCATCATTTATCCCATGTAAATAACCCATATTGTATCATTATTGCAAAGAATTGTTACATAATCGTTTGTATTTGAGAATTGCAGTAATTATGGAGTACTTGGTGAAAGTTAACTAAAAGGCACGCATTCTAGAGCTTAAACGAATATATTTGAAGATTACTTTTCTGACAACCAATATGCCGTATCCATCAAGGAAGATACGGCATATCTGTGCCTACACTTCACCAAAGACCACAAAGGAAACAAGATCCAATACACCGTATCCAGGAAGACCAATACGCCGTATTCAAGCTATATGGAAATAAAATATTCTGGTAGATATCAAACGTGGTCCCTACTCCAAGAAATCCCTAATACGCCATATCGAAGACTTTCAATACGTCGTATCGACCTTTTTCCAGACCTTATAAATAGAAAACTCAAAAATAATTTTTATGTGTGCTAAATCATATTCTCGATACCTAAACCACAAAAGTTGATTTTCAAAGGAGAAAAAAGAGCAGAAGAGGTCGAGCAACGAAATTAATTCCATAGGAGACAACGTGTAATTTCTTGTACTCTTGTAATCGTTTAGTTTTTCGTATCATTCGTTAACTTGGTTAGTTTACCTTGGCTAAATTATTACTTTTGTATTAATTATGATGTTTGAAGGCTAATACCTTAAGGTATTAGCCCTTATTATAAAGATCTTAATGTTTGGTTTGTTTATCTCGATTTCTTAATTTATCGTTGATTGCTTGTTTATGTTTATCATCATACTTGTTTACGTGCTTTTGTATGCGACCTATCATTCAACTGGATCTAGTGATACGGACCAGGTAATCTAGATGTCAGGATAGCTCTTCATATAGTGATTTATACATCTAGAGTCGTAGGATCACAAATAACGACCTATCTTTGCCTTTAGATTGTGAGCTTAGTTGGACCATAAGGTGACCTTGGTATCAACGAGTACGTTCTCGATTAATTGGTAAAGATTTGGTTAGTGGACTACTAGTGTTTGAATTGCCATTAAGCAGTAAGTGGTTAAAGTCTCCATGAGCTACGATTTAACAAGATCACCATTGTTTTAATCCCTAAGATAGATTATAATCAGCAAATTAGGATGCTTTATGCAGATGCATTTAATTATGCCAGGATTCTACGTGTCTAGGTCTTAGGAAGAAGTACCGCCTAAGTATTAAGAATGATATGCTGCTTCGAGATAAGTAATCATTACACTAAACAAACAAACCAACGTTCTGATTGGATTAATAATGGTTAATACAGTTTTCTTATATTTGGCTAGACCGCTCTTTTATCTTCTGTTAATTAGCTTGTGTGTGTTTTAGTGTCTTGAATTGGTTTTAGTCACTACTAAACCCGTACCAGTCTCTCAGGCTGAAAACCCCTGATATGTGTGAAAACACATATCCGTTTTATATCAAAATAGACCCAATAAAGACCAAAATTGTGCTTTAAATACTTTAATATTGCTTGTTTTGTCTTTGTGATTGTGTAGGTGCGGATATTGCAAAAATCCCAAGAAAACGGTCAAAACCGGGCAAACACGAACACGGGAACAGGAAGAGCACACAAAGAGTCGGAAGTTTTCTACAAAAAGGTCAAAAAGTCAGCAGTGGTCAACTTTCAGTCAACCCAAGTCAAACACAAAAAGACAAATCCAAAGTTACCAAACTAGTCCCTCATTTATAAACCAATTTACAAAAATAATCCTTAAAAGTCCTAACGGTCGTTAACTTTTATTTATAAAAGTTAACAATTGTTATCTTTGTTAATAAGACTAAACCCGGTTACCCTTATCCCATTTCCAAGCCCAAATCCCTTATAACCCGGCCCAAACCCAAGTCAAAGCCCGGGTCAACACAAATTAAACGCACCCTTATAAGTAAAAAATAAGCGGGAAAATTAGTTTCTACTGTTCACCTTCTTCTTCCTTTTACCACGGGTCAAAATCAAAGGGCAATTAAAAATTGAGGGCAAGGCTAGGTAATTCAAGTAGCAAGGTACAACATGGCAGGGTTAAAACGTCATTCAAGCGCCCTATTGGCCAATCCCATGTGAAGAATGACACGTTGGAATGACAGAAGCACAAGAGGATGGATTTTTGTACTACTTACACTCACAAAGGAAGCACAACAGACTAAGCCACGGATTGCCACGCTGGCAATCCGTGTGAGCCTAATTTTGATCCAACGGTCCAAGATCATTATCCAATCATTGAAGGAATCTAAGGGCCAATGATGAGAGGAGCGTGTAACTGAAAAGAAGACTAGAAGCTTGATCCAATGGTCCAAGATCATTATCCAATCATTGAAGGAATCTAAGGGCCAATGATGAGAGGAGCGTGTAACTGAAAAGAGGACTAGAAGCTTCAGCTGGATACTATAAATACCCACACTCTTATACACATTCGAGGAGATAGCTGAGTAGTTTTTAGCTTAGTAGAAATTAGCTTACGTAATTTTTCATTTCCATTTCCATTTCCAATTGTACTCTTAAATTTCACTTAATGTAATCAAATTTTAGTTAATGAAAAGCTTACTTAATCTCTTTTAAGTGTTTACTCTCAAATTCACTCTCTTACTGTCAATAAGCTCTCAATAAGCTCTAATGTTAAGCTACTGTTTCATAAGCTCACTTAAGCTCATTTCAGCTCTTACAAGTCTCTAAGCTTGTGATTGAGCTTAATTAATCCTTTAATCCACTTAAACTATAAAAATCAACTTAATACTTTGATTATTAGACTCTTAAGCTTATGGAAGGGAAGCTAGCCATGGATGAGCTTCCAAGGAATTTACTAGCTTATCCATAAAGCTAGAGCTAGTAGATAAGCTCATTTGAGCCTTTTAGCCTTTGTTTAGCTAAGGCACTTGTAAGTCTCTTTTACTTTTCTGTCTTTAGTTTTCTTAGAGTAGTTTTGCTTAAATTTGCTTATTAATTGCTTATTTGCTTATCTAGTGGCTTATTTGTACTTATTTCAATCTATTTGTGCTTACTTGATTGATTGTTTTTAGCTTTTGTAGCTTAGATCATAGTTTCTTCATATCTGTCATAAAATCATATAAAAACCAAAAATAATAGTTAAGTTAGTGTAGCTTATTGTTTATTGCTTATTATATGTTTAGGATTGCTAATTAGGTTTATTTTAAGCTATTTTACATCTGGTTGATAAAGATTGATCATTAAATCTCTTATTCATTAGCTAATATGAAATCTGTCAATGTTAAAGGGGTGTTTGGAATAGTGCAGTTTGACCTCATAAGTCAAAGTAACTTGGTAATTTTTCTTTGGTTAGTTTGATTTTCATATTTGATTAAGTATTAAGCAGGTTTGTAGGATTAGTTTAAGCTTAACAACATTTTAAGGCTTATTTCTACTCTCCTGCACCAGGGGAGTTTGTTTTCAAAAAGCTAATAAGAGAATTTTGGATCCAAGCTCTTGTGAGCTTGGATTTTGTTTGTGTTGTGTTCAAACACTTTCAATTTGAGAGTGTAATGCAGGTTTTACCCTTAAGGTAACCTGCAAGTTGTTTTTGCCATTTCACCAAGTACATTAACAGGTTTAATAGCAGTTAAAACTGTTGTCCTTTTGATTAAATTTAGGATAGCTTAAGTTAGCTTTAGACTTTAAAACTCAGTAGATAATTAGATTACATATAGGATTAGATAGATTAAAACTTGCTTTCACATTTCTAGCTTATTTCTTAGGGTAATTTAATTTTAAAAGTTCATCAAAAGTCCTAAAAAAACCAAAAACAGTAGTAACTAAATCTTAGCTTTTAAACTTAGATTTCTAGCTTATAGTATTAGTTTTTATCATTTATATTTGTAGCTTATTAATAGAGTAATTAGATTTCAAAAGCTTAGCTTCTGTCATAGCTTATAGAGCTTTTTAGCTTATTTAGATTTTGAGTTTTTAATGCTTATTTCTGAGTTATCCTTTTAGATCATCAAATTAAGTTAGCTTATAGTGTTCTTAGCTTAGGTATCTTTTAAAATTTAGTTGCTAGGTATCATAAGCTATCTAGGACAGCTTTTGGTTTGTAATTTGGTGCTTATTTGGATCCTTTATGCTTATTTTAGTGTAAACAAGCTTTTAAGCTCTCAACAAGCCACTTTCTGTAAACAGCTTTTTCTAAAGCTTTTTGAGTCTTCTAGATAAATCCTTCGCAAATTCATAAAAAAAATAAAAAATAATTTTTAAAAATACGAAAAAATAGTTTCTAGTTTTAGAATTAATACTTTTAGGTTTACATTTATTAAAATCATTTTTATCCTTTTTAGATTTTTAAATTCATTTTTAAGTTTTTAAATTTAGTTTTAAAAATAGGCTTTTATTATTAAAAGTAGTTAAAAATAGTTTTCTGAATTTTTATATTATCTTAGATTTTTCTAAGTTTAAAAATCATTTTTTAGAATTTTTAGGATTCAATTTGCTATTTTTCTAGGATTTAAATAGAATAAATTAGTTTTTAATTCATAATAAATTCAAAAATAATCAAAAAAAAAATTTCTTTTTCTTAAAATTTTGTTTTGTCTTATTTTAAGTTTAGAAATTTAGTTTGCATTTTTAGGAGTTAATCTTGCCTTAGTTGCTTATTCGTCGCATTTAATTTGTTCTCGTTAATCATTTTTGTGCTTAATTACTTTAGTTTTCTTATTTTAATTGTTGCTTTTAATTAGTAGTTTTAGATAATCAAATCAATCTTTGTTTTTATTCAAATCATTATCCAAAATATGGGGGGGGTGGGGTAAAACAATGGGGAAAAAAAAAAAAAAAAAAAAAAAAATAAGGGATGGTATAAAAAATAAAAAAAAAGAAAAAATATAAAACAAGACTTGTTTCAATTTCACAAGTCGTTGAGGAAACGACTCGGGGAATCATACTTCCCGGTAAATAAACGTATTATATTATATTATATATTTTGAAGAATTTCCTTTTTACCTTTGTCCTCAAGGGTAAATTGGTAATTTTCCATCGTATTATATATTATATTTTACGTGTGTTAGATTCTTGCAATCAAATTTTTGGCGTCGCTGCCGGGGATTTGTGATTAAGATTCTCTCGTTTGAAGTTTGTTGATAGTAATTTGAAAACCCTTTCATTTTTGAAAGTTTTGTTTTTGTTAAAAAAAATTATAAAAAAATATTTTTCTTTTCTTTGTAGTATAATTATCATTTAAAAAAAACAAAAACATAAAAAAAACCAAAAATATAAAAAATTGTCCATAATAAAAAAAAATAAAAAAAATAAACAAAGTTGGTAAAAGAACACCAACAAATAATACCTTCAATTGAGGTATTATTCATTAGTAATTTCCCAACTCGAATCAAAGATTTTAAAACTTACCATTTGTGTCATTTACGAAATACGGCTCACCTTAAAAGGTAAAATTTTTAAGAGCTACCGTGAAGTAAATTTGATTATTTGGTTTAAGTTGTCTTCTTGTTATCCGTTTAAATAGTTTGTTTAAATAAAAAAAATAAATAAATAAATTAGTTTAAATTTTCTTTTTCTACTTTGTGCATGCGCACTCGTTCTCAATCCCGCAACCGTAACCGTCAACAACAAGCCCAACCGGCTGTTGTTCAACCATTTCATTTAGAAGAACCTTTTGTTAATCCTCCCTTAGTTCCGATGGCTGATAACCGGACTATGGCACAATTGCTCCAAGCACCCACCGAGGGGTACGAGGTCAATTGTAATTCCTGAAAATCACTGCTAACTTTTGAGTTATAGCATGGTTTGATCAAATCTGTTTCAAAACAAACAGTTTTTCGGACATGATAAAGAGGATCCACATGCTCACATCCGTTATTTTAATAAGATTACTTCAACAATGAGATTCCCGGATATCCCGAGCACGTCAATTAAGCTTATGCTTTTTCCGTTTTCTCTTGAAGGTTCAGCCCGGATTTGGCTAGAGAAAGAACCTCCTCGATCAATTTTGACATGGGATGATCTTGTTTCAAAATTCATTAATCAATTCTTTCCTCCTTCAAAAACGACAAATCTTCGTAACGAAATCACGAGATTTCAACAAAGATTTGACGAATCATTTTATGAGGCTTGGGATCGATTTAATGGAACTTATTCGAGCATGGCCCCCCCCCCCCCCCCACATCCCAACGGATTTACTGAATTACACAATTGGATACGTTTTACAATGCTTTGAATGCCAATGATCAGATCCGTGAGATCTTTCTGCGAGGTGAAACTTGTGGATAAAGATGCCATCGTGAATCTTGAGAATTATCGAGATAAACCAAGGTCGTAATTCATGAAACAAGCAGTCGTTGCTAAAGTGATTTCGAATTCATCGTCTCCCGGAATTTCCCTGATGTTGCTAGCTCTTACAACCGAAGTTTCTGAACTTAGAGAATATGAAGAAGACTATGCTATCGACAAACAAAAAGCCAAGCTCCCGCACCCGAAAAACGGTCCGAGAGATTGGTGTATCTTGTGGTGTCTCATTCATATTAGAAATTGTCCAGTCCACACGATGGCAACGTTTAATCGAGACAAGATTCCAAGAGTACGTTTCACAAGCTGTGCAACCCAATTTTAATCAAGGAAAACCAAATTCTAAGACCTTCGATGGTTTTCAAATCGAAATCCAACCTCCAGTTTTCCTCCAGTATCATAACAATCAAAACCGGTTCAATCATAATCAGGAAAGAATTTTCAACCAAAATCGAGGAACCAATTTCAATCAAAACCGTGGAAGTAACTTCAACCAAGGACAAGTTTACCAACCTCCAATGATTCAAACCCCAGTTTACCAAGCTCAAGCTCCTGCTCAGCAAATGCAAGGTGTTTTAAAGACCGATTTTGAGAATTATGTCAAGGCTATTTGATGCATTGTAAGAATTAGCAAAAGACAAGGGCCAATGTTTACAAAACCAAATGACAAATTTAACGAAAATGCTTTCTAAGTTCATAAGTTCCAATACCGCTTCGTCTTCGAGTTCAGGAACTCTTCCAAGTCAAACCGTAACTAACCCTCGCGAGCATGTTAATGCTATCACCACACGAAGTGGTAAGACTTATGAAGGACCTTCGACTCCTCTTGTTCCTACTTTTGTTGTTTCTACTCCTCTAAAGGAACCCAAACAAAAACCCCCAAAAAAGAACGCAATGACAAGGCAAAAACCAAGTTTCAGAAAGTACGCTCAAGTCCCACCTCGAAGGATCATGATTCCATTTTTAATAAAATTCCAAAACCAAGAGGCCTAAGAAATACTATACAAGATGCCTAATTCTCCATAGCCTAATGCATAATCAACCTAAACATCCATACCCTGAGAGGGATGAAATAAGAGAGAAAGATCACCCAACATGCTCAGCCAAAGCAGGTTATGAAGTTTTTTAAACAACTACGTTTAGAAATTGTCTTAAAAGAATGCTCTCATCGAAATGGCCGAAATTCAACAAATGTTAACACTTATGAGAAACAAAGAGAAACTTGAGGAGATTGCCATTACAACCGTAAATGCTGAATGTTCTGCCATCATCTTGAACAAAGTTCCTGAGAAACTCTAAGATCCCGGAAAATTTCTTTTCCTGTGTGCTTTACAAGAACTTGATAGGACTAATGCTTTAGCCGATTCCGGAGCTAGCATAAAATTCTATTTGCCCATTCTATCAACAAGCAACTTGACTGAAGCATTGAAGCCCCCCCTAATGACACTCGAGCCTTGCTAACCGTTCCGTTACTCACCCAATGGTAAATCCGAGGATGTTGTAATAGAGTTGATGGTTTCACCTTTTTCTTGCTGATTTTTTTTGGTTAATTTGAACAACCCAAGAGTGACTATTATTTTAGGAGAACCTTTCCTTCCACTGCAAAGCTCTCATTGATTTATATGAGGAAAAATTCACATTAATAGTAGGAATGCTGAACTTGTATTTTTATGCTGAAAAATCTAGAAAAGCAAGACTAATGCAGTTTGCTCAACGCTATATCTATCAATAGAATTATTTGAAGAGATGAGCATCTAGTGTGTCAGTAACCACTATCAATCTGTTGCACTCCCTCCTATTTCATCTTCGGAGAAGACTAGTGATAATCTTGAGGAACGCCGCTGAACTCGCTCTATACTTAGAAAAAGGTGTTTCATGAAGACAATAATCAAGTTTAGTTCCAACCTCTTTTTGAATTTGATGACAACTTCACCTCCAGTAACGAAAATCCTCTCTTTAACGAGATGGTGGAAGATGTTGTGAACGAGAACTCTAACGTTTCAAATTCCGATGAGCCAGTTTTCCTTAACACACCTTTTTCCGATAAGGTTGGGTGTTCCGATCCAGAAGTCGATATTGATGAGATCGATGCTTTTCTAGCCATGGAAGTTTCTTCTAATTTTGAGGAAGGTTATTATGATTCAGAAGGAGACGTAATTTTTCTTGAAAGTCTGCTAGGTGATGATACCACCTATAATCTCGATTCCGAAGTAATTTTCAATCATGAACCAAAACAAAATGAATCCATCCATAATCCTTCGATTACTTTTTCTCCCAAGAGTGATCCTCTTCACCATGAATTCACCGGTGAAATTATCACAATTCCTCCAAGAATTGTTCGAGAGCATGAGGATTACATCAATCGAATGTCATTGCTATGCAGTAATTCATCTTCCCAGTCACCGAAAATTTTTCATACAATCATCGAGTCTCTTCCTACATCTACTACTCTCATTGAGGATAGTGACCCCAATAGGGAAGAGATCGATATATTTTCCGGACCAGATGATTCGATACCACCAGGTATTGAAAGTGATTTTGACTCGGAAGAGGACATTATTGACAACTTGCTTAATGAAAATCCCACTCATAAACGTTTAACCTTCAATATTGAGCCCAATACACCAGTAATAAACAATGTTGATGAGCTTAATGAGGATGAATGTTTTGACCCGGGGGGAGGTGAGAATAATGTTGAAGTTGACGATTCCTTTACAATTGTCACTAGGACTTTTCTCCCATTTCTCACCTACCCCGAGGTTTCTCCCTTACTTTCCTCCGCCGGAAATGAGGACACCATTTTTGACCCCGACATTTCCACTTAAAGCCAGCGACCTCTCATCGGGATGGAACTTTCATATGCCTTAATGTTTGTCCAAACATTAATGAGAGCCCGATTGAGATTTTCTTTTCCATTTACTCTCCCTAAGGACGAATGAATTCAGGGATCGAGTCAAGCTATGTGACTCGGTTACAAAAAATAAAGCGCTTGGTGGGAGGCACCCCATGCTTATCTATTTTTCTTTTTATTTTTCTAATGTGTTGTGAGGAGGCTTGTACTATTCCGTTCTTTATGTTTGTTGTTTGTACTTGTGATTATTTGCAGGATTAACCCCATGCTTGTACTATTCCGTTCTTTATGTTTGTTGTTTGTTTGTACTTGTCATATTTAAGAAATCAGCTTTTAAAGTTCAATAAAAAACCTCAAAAAGCCAAAAACAGTAGTAACTAAATCTTAGCTTTTAAACTTAGATTTCTA
>BQNB010122628.1:0-20249 GCA_026074375.1 Tanacetum coccineum
CACTCGCCATCAACACCACCACAGCGGACACCATAACTCCACCACCATCATCAGCCCAAGCACATCTCCAACCATCACCAACCGCCGCTGCCCCCACCTTCGCAGCCACCACAGCCGCCACCACAGCGGGTGCGTTTGGCTGTGGTAACACACCACTAGGGTGCGTTTGGCTTAACAGCCCCACCAGGGGGCCTTTCGTCTTGTGGTTATTTTATTTCGTCCTCGGTTTATCTTATTTTCCTTTTTGGCTACCCGACCAAAAAAGCTCCATAGGGGTGTTTGTTTATTTATGGTTATAGCCTTAGCGGGGGCGTTTGGTTCTGGATGTATAGCAGACCACCAAAGGGCGTTTGTTTCTGTGTAGTATATCGGCCCATCATGGGCGTTTGTTTCGGGTTTTACTCCATAAGGGTGCGATTTGGGACAGCAGCCCTTTTTGGGGTGTTTGGTTGGTCTATTTGTTTTGGTTTATTGATTAAGGCCCCGTTTAAACATATATTGAGGTATGTTGCAAAAACATACAAAAAAAAACAATAAAAATACATTGATTTAAAGCGGAAAACATTGAAATTTATTAAATAGGGAAACGTCGTTTCAATCGAAAAAGGTCATGCTGAATTTATAAAAAAAACAACTTATATACTTAGTATTTTCACTTTAAACCTTTTTTATATTAAAACCCGATTCGATAAATGTCAAAGTTATATAGTTTTAAATGTTTTTTTATTAGAAATAATACAATAAAAAAACTTCGTAAATAAAACGAAAAATAGACTTTTACGAATGAGACAACGTTTTACTAAAAAAACCAGTCGAGGAAACAGAAATATTAAATTATAAAATATTAATTTTATCAATTCGCAAATAGAAAGAAGTCAATGTTTTTATAAAAACTTTAGTAAACATCGTTTACCTTTTTTCATAACTTTAATACGTCGTTTTACTTTTAAGCAAGTACGTTTTATTTATTTAGGTATAGTGAAATTTCGATACACGTGTCGAATTATATTGTTACGATAATTTTCTTATGTTTCGTAAATATTACGTGTAAAGTATTATATGTTGTGACTTATTCTTTTGTATGTTGTTTTTATTATAGAATTCACCGTATGAATTTTTTAATTGTTTTTCTTTTATGTGTATATATATACGGAATATAAAATTACACAATTCTGCGTTGCTTTCGATTTTATTTTATTTAATACCAATCCACCAAACCCTTAAACTTGATTGAATCCTAACTCCTTTATCAACGTGTCGTGTTGACATCATTCTACGTGTGGGATTTAACGATAAGATGACCTTAACATCCCGTCGAGCTGTTCCTCATTTTCCGTTTGTGTTGTACTTATAAATGTGCACTTCTGGCAATCGTTTCTTCATCAATCAACGGTGAGTTTCATAGCCCCTATTTTACTTGTTTTAAATGTTTTGGGGAGTAGACATGCTCTTTAAACACTCATATATTTACTACAGTACATTTACTTTAGATAACTTGTGTGTTCATAGTCTAGCATTTCAATCTTTTCAATGTTTTATAAAAACCCGCGAGGGGAAATACATGCTCGTTTTAATCATAACTTATTTGATTTTCTATTACGTTAGCATTACATGGTTATTTTTATTAAAGCTTGATTTGGTTTTACTACATGATATGAGATCGTGAACTACCCTATATTTGAAACCATGAATTTTAGAGTGATTGTTTTACTACGGACACAAGTGTTTTCAAAGTGTATGCTATCCAGATTACTGCCTGATTATTATTGCCTAAGTTACTTATTGCCGTGAAGTCCCTTTTATCATGAACCGTTAATTGCTATTATAGTGCAGCGCTGGTGCGTATGTCTGATCTATCGGATAACAACCCCCACCTTCCTTGGGTCATAGTCTGATTCGGGTGCATTAACATTGAGGACTGTTAGGGTGTTTGGCAAGTTCCTATATTTTGATTGGGGCAAAATCTAGTTAATGCGTCGGTGTCATGAGCCTTAGTGCAATATTTTATATTAGGACCTTGATGAATGTGTTTCTCTTGTCTACATTACTTGTTTTGGACTTCGGAATATGTACTTAGTCCACCATTACTTCGATCTTGTGGTCCACTTTTAAATACTTCTTGATTTGATGAATCACTACTTGGATTTCGGATGGATTTCGGAAATAACACTTTTAAATGTTGTAACGCTACTTTTCTTCTGAAATATTTCTTAAATTATTTCAATACCGCTTTTTACTTAAACCTATGAATTCACCAACATTATTGTTGACGTTTTAGCATGTATTTTCAGGTTACTATTTTGCTAGTGGAGCATTGGGAGCATTCGAGTCGCGCGGATATATATATTTTTGAAGGCTTAATAACTTGAGTACTATTTGACAAACGTTTTGACAATGTTTTCTAATACATTATAAATGAAACTGTTGCAACTCTGTTCTTATTATTCAAATAGAATAATGGTCATTACATTTAAAACGTCCATTTTAAGGTCGTTTTCCGTGACTTGTGTTTTGTGCCCTGAAGTAGCACCCCAACCTTACCATTCCGCTGCGTTGTCCTGATTTTTGGGGGTGTTACAGATGGTATCAGAGCTGAAGTCATAGAGAACTAGGTCGTTTTCAAAACCTAGACTATGACCATGTTTTTCAAAATATAAAGTCTTTCCTTATTTTATCCGATATCCGTGCGCGCTTGCTTCCAGGTAATTTATATGCTCTCTTTTGCATCTCTACTACTATTATATAGAGAACGAGTACTTAATACTTGCTTATGATTTCGCTTTCTTACGTCTATCGTATGACGCCTTACTATTTACCTTATAATTGTCAGTATATAATTATTGATCACTCTGATTATCCGTACTTTCTGATTTCTCAATTACTCCCTCGAACACCAATGCCGATTACTTTACCACTCCACTTTGAGTTGGAACATTCTTCCTATGCTTTTGATCGTATACGTTGTTTTGTAATCTATTGTTTGATATTGTGTTTTTGTGCCGGCGATACTTAAGTAGGTCTGATTTATTTCATCTTTATTGAAATGAATTAGGACGCTTCTTCATTTGAATAAGGAAATTATAAATTACCGAACCATAAGTTTATAAATTCTTACTTACAAGGATTGGGACGCCTCTTTTTGTAAGTGACAAATTATAAATGAGTGGGCTTATGTTTATCCGACATGGCGTGTGTTCGTCCGTATGAATCATTCCTTGGGCTATGAATTTCTTTCGACTCGTGCTTTGTTATATGGATTTTTTTTCCGAATGTTGTTCGACCGCCGCAGACTTGATAATCTATAGTATAAATCATAACCACTTTCAAGAGTTGACGATCGTTAAATCTTCGTTCTAATGCTTTATGACACTTGTTCCATTCACTCATTATCATTGCAATATATTCTATGCTTTGTCACTTGTTCATTAACTTACGTGGAAAACCTCGAGATGACTGGTTTATCCACTCATCTTCATCACTAGTAAACAATGACGATTAAAAACAAATGGGAGCACCGGGACGGCGCCTCCCTTACTGGTGCGGTAGACTGTAACAACTGTCAATTTTCGGAACACATTTAAATAATAATTATCATTTATTATTACATGTTTGCGTTTATAAAAATTTTTTTTAAGCTGACTTTTTCAAAACAAACCATTGATTAACGTTTTTATTATTGGACTCTAAAGTAATTGGATGTAAAAACGATATTTCGAACACTTTTTTGTCCTTTGTCCGAGTACGAAAACTGTCAGATGTGCTGAAATGTCCTCAGCAAAAATTTTGAGCACAAGCGTGCGACCCAAAATAATTAAATTTATATTTAATTATCAAAATTTATTAAATAAAAATATTTAATAAATTAATTATATTGTTAATCGAAAACGTTTGTTAAAAACGCAATTATTGAAGTTAAAATTCTTTTTACGGATAAAGTTTATCGGAAAAATATTTTTTTTTCGGACGAGACGTAACTGGTTCGCCAAATAAATAACAAATATTTTTAGAAATGTTATAAAAATATATTTATGAAATATTATCAAGTAAATACTCATTTTTATCGGAAAAATGATTTGGATGACAATGGCGCAAGTTTCGTGCGTTGGTTCATCCGTTAAGTCACTCAAACGAGTCCCGAAACGATAATTATCAAAAACTCATTAAAAAGTTACAAAATGAGCCCTAAACTATTTATAACTTGACACTTTCATTTTAAAGTTTAATATATATATATAAAAATATAACTTTTATTTCATTCCCATCTCTACAAAACACACACACACCTATAAACTCTCTCTCTCCCTCCTCCATCTTCCCCAAAAATCCGGCCACCCTCCCAGCCGGCCGCCGCCGCCGGCCACCCTGCTGCCACCGCCGGAAAAGTTTTCCGGCGGGTTTCCGACCGAAACATAAAAGGTTTCTCATCTCCGGATCTACCCGATCCTCACCACCACGCGCCACCACTCGCCATCGTCACCATCTCACCACCGCCGCCCTCTCCACAACAACCATCATAACAATCGCCACTCAACACCACCCCGTCACGCATCTCTGCCTCCCACCGACACCAACACCACTGCCACGGCTGTCCTGCCACCGCTGCCATCACCACCGAACCACCCCAACCATCCAACCGCCGCTGCCACCCCACACTCGCCATCAACACCACCACAGCGGACACCATAACTCCACCACCATCATCAGCCCACGCACATCTCCAACCATCACCATCGCCAACCGCCGCTGCCCCCACCTTCGCAGCCACCACAGCCGCCACCACAGCGGGTGCGTTTGGCTGTGGTAACACCCGAATAGGGTGCGTTTGGCTTCACAGCCCCACCAGGGGGCCTTTCGTCTTGTGGTTATTTTATTTCGTCCTCGGTTTATCTTATTTTCCTTTTTGGCTACCCGACCAAAAACGCACCATAAGGGTGTTTGTTTATATGGTTATCAGCCTAGCGGGGGCGTTTGGTTCTGCGATGTATAGCAGCCCCCAAAGGGGTGTTTGTTTCTGTGTATAATCGGCCCAACAGGGGCGTTTGTTTCGGGGTTTTACTCCTTAAGGGTGCGTTTGGGACAGCAGCCCATATAGGGGTGTTTGGTTGGTCATATTTGTTTTTGGTTAATTGTTTAAGCCCGTTAAAAATATATTGAGGTATGTTGCAACATAAATTGATTAAAAGCGGAAAACATTGAAATTTATAAATACGGGAAACGTCGTATAAACGAAAAGGTCATGCTGAAATTTATAAAAAACTTATATACTTAGTATTTTCATTTAAACCTTTTCTTATATTAAAAACCCGATAAATGAACAAAGTTATATAGTTTTAAAGATTTTTATTAGAAATAATACAATAACTTCGTAAATAAACGAAAAATATACTTTTACGAATGAGACAACGTTTTAACTAAAACCCGTCGAGGAAACGAAATATTAAATTATAAAATATTATTTTATCAATTCGCAACTAGAAAATAAAGTCATAGTTTTTATAAAAACTTTAGAAACATCGTTTACTTATTTCATAACCTTTGAATGTTGTTACTTTTTCAAGAACGTTTTAATTAATTAGTAAAGCGAATTTCGAAAATAGTGTCGAATTATATAGTTACGATAATATTCTTTATGGTTTTCGTAAATAGCTACGTGTAAAGTATTATAGATATGTTGTGGCTATCTTTTGTTTGTTTTGTTTTTTTAATATATAAATTCACCGTATATATACTTAGACTTGATGAATGTGTTTCTCTTGTCTACATTACTTGTTTTGGACTTCGGAATATGTACTTAGTCCATCATTACTTCGATCTTGTAGTCCACTTTTAAATACTTCTTGATTTTATTAAATCACTACTTGGATTTCGGAAATAACACTTTTAAATGTTGTAACGCTACTTTTCTTCTGAAATATTTCTTAAATTATTTCAATACTGCTTTTTACTTAAACCTATGAATTCACCAACATTATTGTTGACGTTTTAGCATGTATTTTCAGGTTACTATTTTGCTAGTGGAGCATTGGGAGCATTCGAGTCGCGCGGATATATATTTTTGAAGGCTTAATAACTTGTATACCATTCGACAAACGTTTTGACAATGTTTTCTAATACATTATAAATGGAACCTGTGTAACTCTGACATTTTTACTAAATTGAATGTGACATTTTATAAAACGTCTCTTTTGAGGTCGTTTTCTGTGACTTGTGCGTTTGGACTATGAAGTAGCACCCCATTGTTACCATTCCGCTGCGACCAGATTTCGGGGGGTGTTACACATTATTGCCTAAGTACCTTCTCTGCCACTTAAGTCCCCTTTTTATCATGAACCGTCAGTTGCTAGTGTCGTGAGCGCGAGTGTTGTGGATAGATCTATCGGGACTAACAATCCCCACCCTTCCTTGGGTCACTAGTTTGATCGGGTGCATTTAACATTGAGAGATGTTAGGGTGTTGGCAAGCATCCTATATTCTGATTGGGGCAAAAATCTAGTTAAGGCTTCGGTGTCATGAGCTTAGTGCAATAATATATACTTAGACTTGATGAATGTGTTTCTCTTGTCTACATTACTTGTTTTGGACTTCGGAATATGTACTTAGTCCACCATTACTTCGATCTTGTGGTCCACTTTTAAATACTTCTTGATTTACTGAATCACTACTTGGATTTCGGAAATAACACTTTTAAATGTTGTAACGCTACTTTTCTTCTGAAATATTTCTTAAATTATTTCAATACTGCTTTTTACTTAAACCTATGAATTCACCAACATTATTGTTGACGTTTTAGCATGTATTTTCAGGTTACTATTTTGCTAGTGGAGCATTGGGAGCATTCGAGTCGCGCGGATATATATATTTTTGAAGGCTTAATAACTTGAGTACTATTTGACAAACGTTTTGACAATGTTTTCTAATACATTATAAATGAAACCTGTTGCAACTCTGATCTTTTATTAAATAGAATATGACTTTATTTAAAACGTCCATTTTAAGGTCGTTTTCCGTGACTTGTGTTTTGTGCCCTGAAGTAGCACCCCAATGTTACCATTCCGCTGCGTTGTCCTGATTTTTGGGGGTGTTACAGATGGTATCAGAGCTGAAGTCATAGAGAACTAGGTCGTTTTCAAAACCTAGACTATGACCATGTTTTTCAAAATATAGAGTCTCTCCTTGTTTTATCCGATATCCGTGCGCGCTTGCTCCCAGGTAACTTATAAGCTCTCTTTTGCATCCCTACTACTATTACATGGATAATGAGTATTTAATACTTGGCTATGATTTCGCTCTCTTACGTCTATCTTATGACCTCTTACTATTTACCTTATATCGGTCAGATATATAAATATTGACCACTCCGATTTTCGCGTACTTCCTGATTTCTCATTTGCTTCCTTGAGCACCAATACTGGTATTATATGAGAATACCCATATATATATGAGCTATTTTTTTCTCTTACACGATACCATCATTCATTTATGCCATGAGGCTTTTCATTTCGTTATAAAACTATTTGATACATTTCCTACATCACACTATTTTGATGAAAATGAGCATTGCATCGTTGGCCCTCAAATATACATAGCCTAATCACCTATGTATATTTGGTGCATAGACTGATTACCTATGCATTCAGGAAGAACCATGTCATGCTGAGAGTAGTCACCTTAAAATCTACACCTCTTCATCAACACAAATCCGGAAGAAATTCCCGCATCTCTTCTCTGAACCCGTACTTTCCTCAAGTGCCGCAACTTGAGCCTTGAGGACAAGGCTCTTCTAACCGGAGGAGACTGTAACATTTCCGTATTTTCAGGTCTTTTACGACGTCATCTATTTTACTAATTATTTATTTTTCTTTCTCGTACGCGGTTACTTTTATTTTTAATAGTTAAATCGCGTAAGTTAAAAATTATCGTTTAGCGTAAACGGACATCAAACAATTAAATGTTTACATCAAGCAAGGGTTATATAATTATTTTGAGGATAATTATTAACTTTGTTCATTATTATTTTTATCGGATACGTAAAATGTATACGTTTCGCGATAAATTGCGTTTAAGCTCTCCCGGAACCACAAAAACTTTTCTACGCTTCAACAAATACCCACTTTTATACCCAATACATAAAAATTACAAAATATATCATCTATATCTTATGTTTTGCCGAAATTCTTGCCAATTGTACAAGTAATATAGCAAAACTCATCCACTTTGGTCAAATATGCAACATACTTCTTTAATGATACACCATACCTCTTTATTACCTAGCCATACCTTGTCTAAATGACTAAAGGCCATCCCTAAGACCAAAGACCCATATCTATGACCATACCATGTTCCCTTGACTAGTTTTACTACCTTATATACATGTATCTACTAGAAAGAAAATTCATACATGCTTTAACACTTAGTAAAAATCAAACAAAAACCCTCTTTTGCTCTCTATATGCTACGGCACAAACCATGGCCCCAACATAATCCATACAAAATTTTATTCAACCTATACACTTCTATACACATCTATTATAAGTCATTCTAAGGTGTTTGCAAGCATTGAATCACCATTTCCAAGTATTTCTCAAGTAAATGAAAGCTAGGGTTTCTTAAGTGCAAGCTTGGTTTTTGTGGCTAAACAAGGGTTTAGTACTTGTACATCATCATCATCATACCTCATAAGGTCCACTTGAACTCTTTATGTTTTTATAATGTTCATTTTTATGCACATGATTATTGTATTTAGCTTATATCACCATTTAGGTTTTATTCATGAAAATGAAGTTTTATAATTGAAATGATCATTTTACACACTCATATACATGTAGTGTTATTACTTACATCATGTTAAAAAGGATGAGAAAATATTGTATCAAGCTATTTTGGTGTAAGAATGATTATTGACAAAACTAGTAAGTTAAGGTTACTTAAGTAAAGTTATGGTTTTAAAGTATGTTAATGGATTTGTTAACATGGGTAACTTGGACACATAAGGACTATTATGGACAAGTAAGTGCTAATATAAGGATGATATATAATATATATGATATATGAGACATGTGGTAAAATACAAAAGTAATAAAGTATAAAGAAAAGATCAAAAATGGATTCAACAAACTCAAGCAAACATTCTGTCCAAAATTCGAATTTTTACATATCCATTTTATATTTTTACAAGATAATACATTTCACGACGATTCCGAAAAAGTAAGAAACTTGTTAAACGGATTAATAACGAAAAAGTTACGTTAAAAACGAGTTATACGTTAATAAACGAAGTCGTAAGTAAATTTTTATAAAAACATTTTTATAAAAATTATAAACAGCAAGGGTTGATATTTTTAACAAATAATACATATTTTTAGGATTCCAAAATGATAAGAATCGTAATTTTTCAATTAATAACGAACGAGTTATGAATTTCGCGAGTTTACGACAATTACTACTTTTATAAAACTAAATTATTCAATACTGCTTTTTTCTTTTCTTAAACCTATGAATTCACCAACATTATTGTTGACGTTTTAGCATGTATTTTCAGGTTACTATTTTGCTAGTGGAGCATTGGGAGCATTCGAGTCGCGCGGATATATATTTTTGAAGGCTTAATAACTTATATACCATTCGACAAACGTTTTGACAATGTTTTCTAATACATTATAAATGAAACATGTTGCAACTCTGATCTTTTATTAAATAGAATATGACTTTATTTAAAACGTCCATTTTAATGTCGTTTTTCATGACTTGTGTTTTGTGCCCTGAAGTAGCACCCCAACCTTACCATTCCGCTGCGTTGTCCTGATTTTTGGGGGTGTTACAAATTCGGCTGCAGAAGTGGACTATAATTCCGCCCTACAGAGGCTCCACGAGGTGGATTTCCCTTTACTTGCCGAACTAAGTTATCACAAAGATGCAAGTACTGCGGACATTATGGATCTGCTCCGCCTGGAAAGTCCCCTTGCTGATGCTCCTGGAATGAGTGATTTGCAACCTGATGTTGAATAGCTGACACTTCCTATCCATCGACCTGAAGATCAAGTGGTTCTTGGTGAAACATCTTTGTCATTTGCTTTTTAAGTGTTGCCCACTCCCGAGTTGAAAAAATTAGGGAGAATGTTGCAGCGCAGTGGTCAGCTCTTATTGATGTTTGGGTACTTTTAGTTGACCCTTTATCTGCCAAGAACTTGATAGGTACAACAAGTACCTCCGGCAGCGTGCCAGCTACTGTTGTGACTATAACTGCCTTATCTACTACTTTTGCTTCTGTAAGCTCTGTTCCTCCTATCACTATAGATGAATATGAGATCGTGGGTACGGATGGTCAGGAGGATGTTCAGGGAAGTGTTCAGGGAAATGCTGCTTCTTTCCCCACAGTTGAGTTTGAAAAGGAATAGCTGGATACTACCCGTTGATCTTATCTGTCTTGCCCTGGTGCTTCCTAGTTTTCTCTTTTTTTTCTTTTTTTTATATACCGCGGCCGTGTGTGGCCTTTTTGTAGCGGTTTTTTGTACTTAGACAAATTTTGTAACACTTTTACACTTTTATTGTTCGAATGCTACTATTGCTACCTTTAATATCGTTAGTGATATGTTTAAAATGATAGTCTTGTTTGAATATTTGTGAGTTATTCTCCTGGTACCGGGCTTGCAATACCTCTTATGTACATTGAGTGAATTATTAGGTTACTCATCCTTTTGTTATACAGAATAACATTTATTGGGTCATGCCCTTGTTGCGTGCACGTCTTACTCACATATGTAAATAACTTTGCAAAGTAAAAAAGATAAACTTGTGAAGGTAGCTAATCTTTACTTTTTCATTAAAATTTCAAAAGACATTACAAAAGATAAGATAAATTAAAGTGCAGTCCTCCCACTGCGGAATCCGCATGGGTGAGGTGCTTACATTTCATGAACATAGCTTTTCTTAAGATTGCGAACATTCCAGGTTTGCGAAAGTTGCTTTCCGTCGCGGTCTCTTAGCTTGTACGCGCCCCTGCGCAATGCTTTCGTTACCTCGTATGGTCCTTCCCGCTTGAGGCCTAACTTTCCTACTTCTTCCGCTCGGCTTGCTTCATTGCTATGGTAGACAAGGTCTCCTGGCCTGAAGGTGGTGTTGTAGACCTTTGAGTTGTAGTATTTTTCCATCTTTGCTTTGCTTTTCACCTCATGAATCGCTGCATGTTCTCTTCTTTCTTCCAAGAGGTCCAGATTGATTTCCAAAGCTTCACTATTTTGTACCAAATCCACTTCCGCTGTCCTTAGTGTAGGCATGACAATTTCTGCTGGGATAACTACTTCTGTTCTATACGTTAGTAAAAAAGGAGTGTCCCCGTTGCTGGATTTGATCATGGTACGATGTGCCCAGAGGACATGAGAGATTTCTTTCATCCAATTCTTGTTGCTTGCACCTAGCCTTGCCTTGATTCCTTCTCCTCAGCTTCGGTTTTCTTTTTCTACTAACCCATTTGCTTACGGATGTTTTACAGAAGCAAAACGTTGGCGGATACATAATTTTTCACACCAATCTTTGAATGGGTTATCTTGGAATTGTTTTCCATTATCAGAGATTATTTCTCCTGGGAATCCAAATCTATAAACTATATTATCCCACATAAATTTTTTGACTTGCTTACCCGTTATGGTTGCAACTAGCTTTGCTTGAATCCACTTTGTGAAGTAGTCAATGGCTACTATCAAGAATTTGACATTACTAGGACCTTCCGGGAACGGTCCGGCTATGTCAATTTCCCACTTGTAGAATGGTCATGGGGATGTGATTGGGGTCAGCTTTTGCTACGGATTTCTTGGGATGGGTCAGTGGACTTAACAGTCTTGGCATGCTCTTATTAGTGCCCTTGCATCCTTGTGCATAGTAGGCCAATAATATCCGGTTCACAAAGCTTTAGCCACTACGGATCTCGTTCCTGCATACATGCTACAAGATCCTTCATGTATCTCCCTTAGAACATAATTTTCTTGAAGTGGCCCGACACACCGTAGCCATGGTCTGAGAAATGATTTTTTGTACAGGGCCCCATTGATCATGGTGAATTGCTGTGACTTGCGCCGCACTGCTCTTGCCTTATTTGCCTCTGCTGGAAGAGTTCCTTCTATAAGGTATTCGTAAATCGGGGTCATCCATGTATTCCCCTCCTTTTCTACTACTGCTAATACTTCTACTTCGTTTATCGACTTCTCTTTGAGTTCTTCAACCAACACTTGTTTGCTTAAATGCGCAAAGCTAGTGGATGCTATCTTGCTCAATGCGTCGGCTTTTTTGTTTTCACTTCTGGGAACTTGTTTGATTCAGAATACTCTGAAACCATTTGCGAGTGCCCTTACCTTTTCCAGGTATCGGATCATACCTGCTTCCTTTTATGTGTATGTTCTGTTGACTTGGTTAGCCACTAATCTGGAATCTACATTTTCCTAGAGGTTCCTTACACCTATTTCTTCCGCTATTCTCAATCCTGTAATCAAAGCTTCGTATTCAGCCTTGTTGTTGGTTGCCTCGAACCTGAATCTTAGGGCATAAGTGAATTCTGTTCCTTCTGGACTTGTGAGTATCAATCCTACTCCGAAACCGTCCGCACTAGATGATCCATCCGTAAACAAGATCCATGGTTCCAGGAGTTCTTCCTCGACCTCCATGGGAGTATCCGGAGAACCCTCTTCTGGTCGTTCGACTATGAAGTCTGCTAGGATTTGTCCTTTGACAGATACTCTTGGTCTATAGTGTATGGCATATTCTCCTAACTTTATACTCTATTTTTGCAGTCTTACTGCCACTTCTGGTCTTGATAACACTTGTTTTATTGGTTGGTTCATGACCACTATAACTGGGTGTGCTTGGAAGTATCTTTTCAAACGCTTGCTGGCACGTACGAGTGCCAGAACCAATTTTTACATTGATGTGTAATTTACTTACGGACCCCTCAAGACGCGGCTAACAAATTAAACTGACATTTGCTTAGCTTCCTTTTCAGTCATTAAAACCGCATTTACGCCTTCTTTTGTTGCTGCCAAGTACACAATGAGTTCTTCTTTTTCTTCCGGTGCAGTGAGCATGGGAAGCTTTGCTATAAGCTGTTTCATTTGTTTGAACGCAGATTCGGCTTCTTTAGTCCAGTAAAAGTCGCTTTTCTTTATGCACTTTTTCAAGGTTTTGAAGAATGGTAGTGATTTATCAACTGCCTTGGCTAAAAACCTGTTCAAGCTTGCCAGTTTTCCAATCAGCTTTTGCACATCCTTCAAGCATTTTGGAGACAGAAGACTCAGGACAACATATGCCTTGTCCGGACATACTTTTATTCCCTTGGTATTGACTTTGTATCCCAGAAACATTCCTTCTTCTACCCCGAAGGTACACTTTTTGAGATTCAACTTCATGTTGATTTCCCTAAGTGTTTTGAATGTTTCCTCAATGTCTCTAATGATCTCGTCTTCCGTACGGCTTTTAATCACCAAATCGTCCACATATACGTCAAGGTTCCTGCCGATTTGCTTACGAAATGCTTTGTCCACCAGACGCTGGTATGTTGCTCCAGCATTCCTTAGGCCGAAAGGCATCTTAGAGTAGCAAAATATTCCTTGACTTGTGATGAATGCGGTCTTCTCTTCATCTTCTTTTGCTATTTTTATCTGGTGATAACCTTTGTATGCATCTAGAAAGCATTTAAAGGGGAATCCGCAGAGGGATTCTACCTTCCAATCTATTTTCGGTAGCGGATAACCGTCCTTAGAACATGCTTTATTCAGGTCTTTAAAGTCTACGCACATCCTCCAGCTGTCATCATGCTTTTTTTACCATGAATGGGTTGGATAGCCAGCTGTGGTAGTGGACTTCTTTCATGATACCAGCATCAACGAGTTTTTCAACTTCTTCTTGTATTGCCTGGTCTCTATCCGCTGCTTGACTTCTCTTATTTTGTCTGACCGGAGGACATCCCTCCCGCACGTTCAACCGATGTTCCACTATATGCCTTGGGATATCAGTCATGTCCGCTGGTTTCGAGGTGAACATATCTAAGTTACGTTGGAGTAAGTCACATAGCTTGTTCCGGCCTTCTTCCATAAGAGTAGACCCAATCATTATTGTTTGCTCTAGGTACTCTGGGTTTATTGCTACTTTGATTCTTTCTTCTATAGCTTGTTTGACGACTGAAGGTTGTCCTTCTGACCTTGAGATCGCTGCATATTCAATCGGGATGATCTTGCTGCTTTTTTATGTGAGTATTCCTCCTGCTATAGGGAATTATAACATTCCGTGAGCTGTTGACGGAACTGCTTGTATTTTCCTGACTCCAAGTCTTCTAATAATCTCGTTGTATGGATATGACGATCTTACTATCACAAAATTCATCCACGCCGAGGTTGAATGTTCTTCATCTCCAATCTTCACCAGCAGTGATATTTGTCTCAATGGCCACAAGATTTCGCCAATGAATCCTATTAGGGGGGAGGTGGCTGGGACCATTTGATTTTTTATTTCCGGACGGAGTCTGTTAAAGCAGTGTTCGTACAATATTTTCGAGGCTGGCCCGCCATCTACATTCATTCGGTGTATGAAGTGACCCCCAATTTCTGCCTCGATGATCATTGGTCCCTTAGTCCCTTCCTCTTCTCCTAGAGGGGGGAAGGAGATCTCTGAATCAGGGGAGAAACTTTAAGTGATTCTTTGTCTAGCCACCCTCTGCCAAGGTTGTATCATCAGGATTGCCAAGGCCTTATCCTTGTTGGATACTTCTCCTTTCTTGTTTGTTTTTGGCTGATCCTTCCCACTGTTTTGCTTCACCTCTTTGATTACATGTGATAGCTTTCCTGCTTTGAGTAGCTCTTCAATTTGTCTTTTTAAGTGCATGCATTCATCAGTGTTGTACCTCCTCATGAAACTCACAGAATTTGCTATTGTTTCTTTTTTCAACTGGGGTTGTCATTGGGGGTGGAGTTTTAAATTTTCCTTGTATAAAACTAAAATTTCTCTTGGGGATTTCGTGAGAAGGGTAAATTGTTCCTGCTTTCGTTTAGACCTTTGCTGGTTCCAAAAGTTGTTCCCCTTTTTAAAGTTTTGCTTTTGCCCATCTTCTTGTTGCTTCCATGGCGGAAGTGACTTCTTTCGCTCCTGATTTGAGGCTGCCACTTCTCCCCAGAGGAATGACGTGGTTACCCTCATCATTTCATCCACTGACTTTGGGATTTTGTCATGCAGGCGTTTGATGAGTTCGGGATTGGTGATTCCGTGTACAAATCTAGATATTTTCATGCACTTCGGTGCTCTTTTGACGTCCCTGCTTTCCAACTTATATCTCCGCACAAAGTATTCCGTAGATTCTCCATCTCGCTGCTTAATGTTATGGATCTCTATGGGATCTTTGATGCACTTCTTCTATTGAAGATAATTTTCCAGGAATGCTTTCTTTAGATCATCATAGATGTCTACGGATTTCGCAGGAATGTCATCAAACCATACTCTTGCGTTTTCAGTGAGTGTGGAATTGAACATGTGGCACCATGTTGGCATAGCCCAGCGTTCCGCTTTTGTTGCTGCCTGAAAGATCTTGAGGTGATCTTCTAGGTCCTCACTTCCGTCATATGTTTTGACGTGACTTGGCATACGAATTCTTTTTGGGAGATCAAAATAGAGGATGCGAGGAGTGAACGGATCAGTTTCCTCGCATACCCATGGCTGGGATAGATTGTCATCCTCGAGGCTTGATCTTTGCTTCTTTAACCTCGACTTCCAGTGCCCTCCTATATTGTCTTCACTTTCTGACAACTCTTTCGTTCCTCTTGAGCGAGAACTCTGATAATAGCTTTTAGTATCTCTACTGCTGCTATGGTACGACTGACGCCTTAAATCGTCTGAGTATGCGGACATACCCTTCTCTTTGTCCCCTAGCATGTGGAATACACCCTTCTCCAGCCTTTTGAACACCGTTTTTCTTTCCGGATCTTTCTTTCGTGGTGATTCAGATCTACCACGCCTTGGTTCAGGACTTCCAGGCACGCTGCGGATACGTCTAGCTCCGAGCCTCTTTCTGAGGTCCCTCTTTCTGCTCGGTGTTCCTGACTCGGAGTGCTGTGAGATCTCTTCGAAGTTAAGACGGATTTTCACTGCCTTGAGCTTTTCTTGTTGTACCTTTTTTTGGTGCATTTTCTCACCTAGGATCGGCAACAACTGGTTGTAATGCTTATCACAATATTCCCTGAGGGCTACGTCGGACGTGGGCCCATTCAGATTTCATTGAGACATTTCTTTTCCTTGTCCTACCGTATTTCGCACGGCGGACGTGTGTGCGGTAGGAGAAGGGCCTGAATGTGTGCTCATGGTGAGTATTTTTAGGAACGTAGTTGTGTGCTGGGTCCTACGGATGGCGCCAACTTGTTAGTACAAAAAGTGTGACGGGTTGTGAGATGTATCTGGGAGGCTTATTGGATTGGGACAATAAGTTGTTGATGGATTGGATCTTGTACTAAACCAAGTGATAAGACGACTTCCTCCACAAATGAGAATAAACCGTTAGCCTTACCGTGGGGACGGACCCCACGATTAAGCTCCGGCGTAAGAGTAAGAAACCATGTTGTAAGGGAATGTCAGAGTATATGTGTGTAAATATGAGTCAGAAAATCGTACCTTTTAAAGTGTCAGAAGACCCCTATTTATAGGGGGCCTAGTACTAGGGTTTCTTAGTATTTCGCCTACAATTGTAGTGGTCGTAGTGGGACCCTTGTCGGTCAAGGATCCGCTTGTAATCGTGGTTGCGGACACAGGTCACCTTCCGCATACGTGTTGCGGAAGTGTTTTGTCTGCGTATGTTTTGTCGTGTTAGGCTTGGGCCCAAATGTGTATAGTACGAATTAAGCCCGGTGAGCATGTTATTCGTACTATACGTCATCAGCATGTAAGCATAAGATACAAGAAAAAAACATCTATTCGCGGATAATTTGGAATCTAGACTAGAACATATACATTCGCCAGTAGAAAAACTTATTGGCCATAATAATAACATCTGAAAGTGTCGTTACGGTGGCTGTATTAATAACTTTGTAGTTTAGGAAAATTTTGGAGAGATATTTTCGTCAATCATGTGGAATAAGTTTCATGTACCTCAAAAAAGACTTCATGGTCAACGTAGACCCTTTACAATTTTCATGTTTAATTCCTATGAATTAATACACATCTTTTATTTACAAATATTATAACAACTTCAAATACCTGCCTGCCTGTTGTTAACAAAGCAGCGTCAAAAATGTCGCCAATATACTCAAAAACCCAACTCTTTGGGTCCGTTTGTTTGTTCGCTATGTTCATCATTTCTAATGGAAGAGCATTATTGCAAAGCACAAAAATCAGAATATCAAAGCTGTTAATCTTGGAGGCTGGCTCGTCATGGAAAGCTGGATGACGAATCCTGATCTCTTTAATAACATCCCAAATAAATATTTATTGGTTCGTATAGTTTTTTTTAATTTGTGAAAAGAAACAATAACAATAACATGCGGTTTTTATTTTGGGTTCTTTTGCGTATTGTGTTAATTTTTCCTCTTTTCTTATATGTTTATGTTCGTTTAACTTGTTTTCATGTACTTATGAAAATAAGTTAAACGAACACAAACCTGTAATATATTTGCCAATTACTAGGATGGAGTGCAGCTTACATTTAAATCCTTAACAACCGGGAAGTTTCTTTCTGCGAAGTCCGGTGGAGGCTGACTTGTTGTTGCAAACCAAATGTCTCCTTCCAGATGGGAAACTTTTCGGGTAATTTAATTAATTTAATCATGACATACTATCTATTTGTTAGCGTAGTCAGCTTAAATACTTATCGACACATTTTACCTTTTGGGCATAGTTTTTAATGTTGGTTTGATTTTTGGTATAGTTGTGGAGGGTCGATGAGAATAAATTCCAGTTAAGAGTGTATAACAAACAGTTTCTCGGACTTGACTCTACGGGGATTTATTTGGTTTCTGTTACTAATTTATCTAAAGAAGCGGGTATTTTTAAGATTATTAAAGAATCTGAATCTGATGATCCAACTAGGCAGCCAATACGTGTTCGGATTAAAGCACCAAATGATAAATTCTTGCAGGTTATCTTGTCAACATTTCATATCTATTATCAAATTTATTTTTCAACGTGATTTATTTATAAAAATATATAAGAAAAAAGCTCTAATTCTCGTGCTTGTGTCGTTTCATATGAATATAGGCAACAACGGAAGATCTCGTGACTGCAGATGCACAGGGAGACGGGCCATGGGCAAACGACGATCCTTCGGTGTTTAGTATGATGATTACTAAAAGATTGACAGGAGAGTACCAATTGACAAATGGTTACGGTCCTAACAAAGCACCACAAATTATGGAAGTAAGAATTTGGTTATGCTATCTAAGTGTCTTGAAAACCAGACCGATCGACTCAACCGTTTAAAAGTTGGTTCGATGTCTGGTCCAATTTTTTGTATTTTGTAAAAACATGGTATTTCATTTTGTTACTAATTTACTATTGTTATTGCAATCATCAATCACTCATAAAAATCAGAAAAAAATGAAATATGACCAATGAAATGAAGTACTAAAATAAATATCCCATAAGCATTGCATTCAACTCCAAGTCAACCATAGTAGAATACAAGTCAATATCATTTCAAGAAATTATCAAGGGCCAAGTTATTGACTATTGACTTGTTACGTTCACTTAACGAGCAGGCTCATATGAAAACACTAGACGGATATTCGCGCGTAAAGCGTGATTCTTATTCGACCATTAATACAAAACGTGTGTTTTTTAAAGCTAATACAGTGTGTGTGTTTTAATAAAGCTAATATAAAAAGTAATTGATAAAGCTTATGATGTATTAAAAGGCCCTTAGGGTGATTTAAGCAAAATACATTAATTTAAGTTTCAAGTTTAAAGCAAAGAGATACGCTCTTTAAGTAGCACAGATGTTCTCACACCATCTCAATTAAATTAGTTGTGTTAGCAATTTTTGGGTTTAAACTTACTTTGTGATCTTTTTTATTGTTTTTAGGATCATTGGAGCACATACATAGTAGAAGCAGATTCCGAGATTATCGCACAAAATGGATTAAATGGTGTGAGAATTCCGGTAGGGTGGTGGACCGCTTTTGATCCAACTCCGCCGCCTCCTTATGTAGGAGGATCTAGGCAATACCTCGATAATGCTTTCTTATGGGCAAAGTAGGCTTTATGTTCGATCAATTTGTTTAAAACATATATTTCTTGATGAAATTGGTATAGTTAATTTAAACAACGATTTCTTTGTGTAGGAATAATAATCTGAAGGTGATATTAGATCTACATGCTGCTAATTGGTCCCAAAATGGTCAAGACCATAGCTCGAGTCGGGATGGTACTATTAGATTTGGTCAAACAGAAGAAAGCATACAAAGTTTATATGCGATTGAGCTTTTAAACGAGCCTCATGCACCAGAAGTTCTGCCAGAAAAACTTATCGAGTATTATGAAGCTGGCTTTGAAGTTGTACGTAGGCGTGCTCCTGATAAATTTGTAATTCTATCCAGTCGAATTGGTGGTCAACCGCAAGAGCTTTTTGAAGTTGCGAAGGGGAAGAGTAATGTCGTTATTGATGTTCATTACTACAACCTATATACAGATAAATTTGCTCACATGACCATTGAAGAACACATAAAATATATCCAAAATGATCATGCGGCAGAGCTAAAAAGTATTACGAACCCTAATGGACCGCTCATTTTTGTTGGTACGCGTATATACAACCTTTATTATGACATGCATGCTTTAAATTTGAGGAAACAATGTACTAATTTATGTTCTTTTAGGCGAATGGGCGGCCATATGGCAGGTGACATATCCTAAACCAGAAGACTTCCAAAATTTTGCTGAGGCTCAACTAAATGTGTATGGAGAAGCAACTTTCGGGTGGGCTTTTTGGTCGCAACTAGGGGTGGCAATTTTTGACCCGACACGAAACCCGACCTGAAACCGACACGAAAATTAATAGGTTCGGGTTGAGTCTAAATATATTTGGGTCGGGTTTGGGTCGACCCATCTAACCCGTTTATTAAACAGGTTAGGTTCGGGTTTAGAATAAATTAAGTGGGTCGACCCACTTAATTTAAAAATTTAAATTATTTTTAAAATTATTTAAATTTTATTTCTAAAAATTTAAAATTATTTATATTCTATTATACGAGTTAAATGGGTTGAACGGGTCGACCCATGAACCCATTTAACGTATT
>BQNB010122630.1:0-20249 GCA_026074375.1 Tanacetum coccineum
TTCATGATTCGGTAGGGACTTAAATGGCAATGCGGTAACTTAGGCACTAATATTCAGGCAATAATCTGGATAGTATACAATTTAAAACACTTGTGTCCAATAGTAAAACAAGTATGTAATTTCACCCCATAGAGTTTGTAAAACAATTAAGTAGTAAAATGGGGCTATGAACTCACCTCAAGTGAATTGAGTATCAAGTATCACAGAAAATGCGTCACGATAATGACCGAATGCAACCTAATTAAATATAGGTAGTATAAGTACAAAGCACATTGATTAACTAATACCATATATAATTCTATATAGCTACATCACCATGTAATCGCATTAGTGAAATCATATTTATAAGTTAAAAACGTTTATAAATAACATTTTAGTAGAAATGGTGTAACTTTATCATTTTAAGTCCGTTTCTTACGTTTCTTATGTCCATGCTTTCGTATTAAGATGTGTTATCAAAAAATTACATTTTCATATTTTGAGTCCTTCGGTGAACATTATTTTTACTGTTCATGGACTTTTATAAAATTAGTCATCGTAAACTCGTAAACGTCATATTTTATTCGTTTTAACTCTGTTTTTAGTGATTCTTTCGAGCATGTATTCACAATTAAAAGTTCTATCTAATTAATGATGTTTTCAAAATAAATATATCTGATGTGAACAGTAACATTTTCATAATTATTTTTATGAAACTACTTATTATTGTAAACTTGCGAAATTCATAACTCCTTCGTTATTCATCCAAAAATTATGATTCTTAATGTTTTGAAATCCTAAAAATATGTAATTTTTATGAAAAATAATTCATCTTTTATATCTTAAGTGGTTCTTAATAAGATTTTATAAAATTTATTTTATAAACGCGTTTATTATCGCGTAACTTGTAAATAACGTATCTCCTTCGTTATAACTCGGTTTGTCGAGTTTCTTACCATTTTGAAATCCTCATGACATGTAGTAATATATATAAATATAAAAAGATGCTTTTATTTTCGAATTAAAAGAGAAACTTTTGAATATTTTGTCAAAATATGATTAAAACTAGTTTTTATAACTTTCTAGTTTAACCACTTTGTTACTATTCCATTACACAACTTAAATCCACATGTCTTTCATACTTAGGGTCCTTAGTCCATGATTTGTCCAAATATTTTCCAATATAACTAGATCTCATATCACTTATACTTATAAACTTATTAAGTACACCTTTTTAAGTAACTAGTTTATATACACTTTTTATACATAAGCACACTTGTACAATACTTATATTTTCATTATAACATGATAATAACATCCATATAACATATGTAAAAGCATAACAAATAATAATCAAGTGTAAAAATCCATTTTACAAGTTAATAAGTTTCTTAGATGGTGATTAACTACATAAACATCATATATGTATAAAATCACAAATGTAAAGAGATTAAGGTTTTTAGGTAACCTTAATATGAAGTATGATGATGAACAACAAAATCTAAACCCTTGTTTAGCAAACAAACCCTAGCTTTCAACACCTTGAAACCCTAATTTCAACAAAACCCTAATCTTGAACCTTCTTACTTTAACACTTGTAAATGCCTAACCAAGCCTTCTAAACACCTTAGGATATCTTAGATATGTTGTAGAAATGCTTGTATGAGTGGTAAATAAATTTGTATGGATTGCTTGAGGGTGTTTGTTTTGAGCCGTATCTAGAGGGGAGGAAAAGGGAGAATGAGTAAGTTTTTCACTTAAGCAAATGAAGAGTGTGTGTGTTTCTAACTAGTGCATGCCTTATATATCAATAGGACTTAGTCAATGATCATATGTATTAGTCTTAAGATAAGATGAGGCTTTTAGGGAAGTCTTGGACACAATGAGGGTTTCAAGGAAATCTTATGGTCAAAACAACTAGTCATGGACATAAGACTTAATGAATTGTATTGGTACAAGTTCAAGTTGATAAAATGCGTGCTTCATGTCCCCTAGGGATAATATTTTAGCCAAAATAGGGGAAGGTGTTCTAATTGATTTTTGAATATCTTGGAATAATATCTAGTGTTTACTTGAAGTTACAAGTTGTATATTAAATGTATAAAGATATAACTAGTAAAGTGTATGTTCTATTTCATTTATTTTATGTACAATTTGACTAAAAATTTTAACATACGTTAATTTTTATAAAACTTTAGGTATTGGGTATAATAATGGGCATTTGTTGAAGCGTAGAAAAGTTTTGGTGGTTCCGGTTATGCCTAAACGTATTTTATCGCGAAACGTAAACACTTTACGTAACCAATAAAAATAAAATATGGAAAGATAATAATTATTCTCAAAATAATTATCTAACACTTTCTTGACGTAAACCTTTAATTGATTGATCCCCGTTTACATTTAATAATAATTTTTAGCTTACGCGATTTTAACTTACGATTAAAATTAAAAGCAAAAACGTACAAGTCTAAAAATAAATAGTGAATTAAATAGCGTCGTACATTGACCTAAAATACGGATTGTTACAGTCTTCCCCCGTTAAATGAGACATGTCCTCAAGGCTCAAGTCACGACACTTGACGAAGGTACGGGTTTAGAGAAAAGATGCGGATATTTCTTCCGGAATTAGTCTTCACGTTCCCAGGTATACTCAGCTCCTTATTTCAAAGAGCCTTTAGATTTAGTTGATACGGGTGAGGAATCGATTTATGTATCATTGATTAAGGAGATGCCCAAATGCTCACTGAATTATGACTTTAGGATCAAAAAGGGTGACCCAAGAAACCTTAAAATTCCCTACATGATAGGACATTAATTCATGGCCAACGCATATATTGATGTTGACCTACCTATGAACATCATGTCCTTGACCTATTATAACTCTATTAGAAAGAGTGGATACGAGTATAGGGGAATAAATTTCATAGTATTAGGAAAGGATATGCATGTATTTGTAGGAAATATGAGTTATGTTGTGGATTTCACCATTCTGGAAAATATTGAGACTAATATTGACCCTAGTCTGTCCCATGTAGTATTTGGGCAGCCTTTCATTGAAATCGCCTTCCTAGCTATAAATAGGAACCACGGGTTAATGACTTTCACGGATAAAACTAAAGAGATTACCTTTAAAACACCAAATAAGGACCCGGAGAGGAACGAACTGTCAAGCAAAGGTCATGACTTATTGTCATCTAGGGTAATACTCAGTAAAGGTGACTATGATAGAGGGTGTAGGAAACCATCCGACTTAGAAAATGGATTTTATAGAGACACCATTAAGCTTGGACCCGAATACGTGACTAGAATTACTGATGAAGGAGAAGTCACGTAAGAGCATGTGACTTCGAGTCTAGCTACAAGACTCATAAATAAAGAAAAACGCTTCTTGGGAGGCAACACAATGTTTATTTTTACCGCATATTAGGAGTGTCTTGTGTTTTAATTCTTCTCATTTATTCTTTTATGTTTGAATTCATCATTTTTGTAATCATGCTTTACTTTGTCTTTAACCTCGTTTTAATTTCAATCATAGGTATTTTGCAACAAAATACGTGTAGGGGAAATATCTGGTTTTAAAAGCCAATTCAAACATGAGAAATAAATTGTTTAGATTAATTCGCGTCAGTTTCGAGTCATATGATTGTATTGACTAATCTCAGGTTTTATGTAGTATTTTACACCGGATTTAATTAACAAAATTGCGTGCGGGAAATTTTTTAAGAAAAACGAAGAAAAAATCTTTACGGTGGCAGGAGACGGCGTCAGGATTAATCCTGACGGCGTCACGCCCCCAGCCATGTAAAAATTCAAAAATTTTCAATTATTCTCAAAAAATAAAATGTGTAATATCTAAAATTTGTAATTTTCTTGTAAACCTGCAGAAACCTAGGATTACATCATCACTTTCGTCATATCTTTATTGCTTTCGTAGAGTCAACCCTAAAATTTTGTTGTATGTATCGTTATCCCACCAATTTTACGCTTGGTGTAGTTGTCTTTGTCTTTGATTTACAGGTTATATTTGATGAGAAGAAGCTTGGAAGTTCTTAGGAAGTTTAATTAGACGATTCTTGGAGGATGATTTAACCAGTTATTGCATGTTTCTTCTCCATTATTAAGCAAACCAGGGGAGTACTAGTTTCTTTTACTTGTTTTCTTTTCCCTTTATTCGTTTTACGGGTACTTCTATAGAACATTGGGGACAATGTTCAACTTAAGTAAAGGGGAAAATAACTCAATAAGCCTTAGAAACTATTCATTCAATTGACATTTGCTTTGTCCTTAAAATGATGGGTAATATATCGAAAAATAGCATAAAAGGTAATTTTAACCAAAATTTAAAAAAAATTATGACACACACCAACGAAAATCGAGTATTAATAGCGTCTCATGGCTAGTAATTTATATAATTAGCATAAAAAAACCCTCAGAATTCCACCCAAAAAATGTGAGGTTCGCCTTTAGATCTATAGGAATTTGGGTATCCATTTTTTATACCAAGATAATTTATACCTTTAGCCTCTTTGAGTTAAGGTTCGAATGCAGTCATATGTGTCTATTCTGTCGTTACGAATGTGTACATATGGTCTTTGTCGCCTTTTCTGGAACACTAGTATCGGTATTAAATTATATTAGTGTACCAGTGATGACATCAAATAACGTCACATTTATACTATCATTTATCCCGAATAAGTTACCCATTTTTATATAATTATTGCAAGAATTTGTACTTAATTGCTTAAAAGTGTTATTTGCAGTAATTGAGGAGTGATTTGTGAAGACAAGTTAAAAGGCGCATATTTTGGAGCTAAAACGAAAACATTTGAAGATTACTCAATTCTGACCAATACGCCGTATCCAAGAAAAGAGATATGGCGTATCAGCGTCAACTCTTCACAAGAAAACGCGTATAAACAATTCCTAATACGGCGTATCCCTCTTCTGCCATACGCCGTATCCATCAAGATAACTATTCAAAGATACGAAGATATTTATATTTTGGGAATGAATATCATATTGATTATAAACTTTGCGCGCACTCCAAGGGATACACCCCAATACGCCGTATTGGTCTAGCCCAATACGGTGTATCCAGACATTTTCAAAAGCTATAAATAGAAGACTCAAAAATGAGTTTTCAGTGTGCAAAATCATATTCTTCGTACCATACTCATAAAAGACGATTTTCTAAAGAAAAGAAGAGCAACCAAAGGTCAAGCATCGATCACGATTCCATAGAAGACACCGTGTAATTCTTATACTCTTGTAATCATTTAATTTTTGGTATCGTTCGGTAAAACATTTAGTTTACCTTGGTTATTTGATCATGCTTGTATAATTACAATGGTTATGGGATAATACCCTTGGGTATTAGCCATCTTAATGAAGATTTAATGTTTGGTTTGTTTTAAAATTGATTTTCTTAATTTATCATTGAAAGTTTAATTATGTTTATCACATGATACTTGTTTACGTGTTTCAATATGCAACCTATCATTTTACTGGGTCTACTTACGCCTAACAAGCGTGCTAGATACTGAGATAGCTCTCCATATCGTGTTTTATATTACTGGACCAATAGGATCGCAAATAACATTCTGTCTTTGTCATTAAATTAAGAGCTTAGTTAGACCGGCAGGTGACCCATAATGTTTCAACAAGTATGTTCTTGATTAATTGATAAAGATTTAAATAGTGGACTACCAGTATATTAAATACCGTCAAACAGTAAGTGGGTAAAGTCCCGATGAGCTAGGGTTTATCAAGATCACCATTGCTATAATCCCTAGATAGATTATAATTAAACTAAAAGGATGCTTTATGCGGATACGTTAATTGTGACAGGATTCAACGTGTCTAGGTCTTAGGATGATGTCCCGCCTAAGTCTTAAGAATGATATGCCGCTTCGAGATAAGAAATCATTACACTAAATAAACAAACCAGCATTTAATCGGATTTAATATGGCTAATACAATTTTCTATTATTTGGCTTGTACCGCTCTTTTATCTTCTGGTTGTTTTCTTGCATGTTTATTGCGTTTAGAATTGATTATAGTCATCATAAAACCTGTGCTAGTCTCTCAGGCTGAAAACCCCTTATCTATCGTTAGAAGCGTATATAGCATAGGTTTAACAAGTAATTAGAATTAATTTAAATAGAAGTAATTAAAATACTGATAGATTATAAGGTTAATGACCTCGCTCTTAGTGTTCGACACCCTACTTACCATAAAACTCTACCTGATCGGGTACACTGCTCGTTAAAGTGTTGTTTTAGGATAAGTCGGCTAAATATAAATTTAAAACTTGGTAATCAATAAATTGACCCTACACGACAGCATATTAAGTTTTTGGCGCCGCTGTCGGGGAGTGAAAAAATTTAACCTTTAATTTTATTAGTATTTCTAACCATTAGCTTAGATTAATCTAATTGTGTGTTTAAATTCTAGTTTATTTAATTGCTTTCATAATGTACTCTTCCTTGTAGTTTATTTCTTTGTTTCTGATTTCCAGCATAGGTTTATCATGGATGATCTAAACATCACTATGAAAGAATACATCAGATTCGAAGAAGAAAAGGCTCGAAGACAAGGCCGAACATTTAATTGGCAAACTCCCAGGTACGGGAAGATAAAATATTATGAAAATGGGGATGATAGCTTCACGGATCTCGAAACTGAATACCCAGCTATAGTCTTTGACGATACATCCGATGCAGCATTCTCACGTGAACCTACGGTAAGTCCTCTTGACAATAACGAAATTGACTTTAACATTTCATTTGATGAATCCAACGATGAAAGATTACATGGTAGTTTTTGACGAGAATTCATTTTCTTGTAAAATAATTTATGTCGATAATTTAAAAACAAATTTGGAAAATGAAAATGATAAAATCAACGTGCCACCATCTCTATCAGCAGAACCTACGTTTGGTTACATTAACGATTTAGACTTCTTTAAAGACTTTGAGAATGAATTCCCAACCATTGCTTATAATGATCTAAAGTCTAAATCAGACCTAATAAATGAACCCTCTGTAAGTTCTCAACATATCGATAAATTTGAAACATCATTGTCCGAATATGATGAAAAGGAACAAAACGTTTTATGCCTTGATGACTCATTTCCTCTAAACGTAATTTTTTCCAATAAACCGAAAACAATCAAGGACAATGATGACAATATCGATATAACACAACTTTCTGGAAGCAACATATTAAACATTGATACTAAAAGATCAAACGAACTTCCAGGAACAAATCATGATAATACCAATAAAATGTTCAACGAATTTTTTTTATCATAACATTGGATACTAATATCGTGAGTTGGAATTATTTTAACAACTAGATGCCATTATATCTCATCAAAACTTTATATTTGCCATTTGGCATCTCGTTCGACCCTAAGCGGTATTATAAAGATGGTGCTCATACAAGAATATTGCGGAGGCCAAGGTATGTTTTTATTTACTCTATTAAGCTCTTTGGAAAATTGGCCCCACAAATGAATATGGTGTATCATGGCAACATATATACACCGTATCAACCATTTTTAACTGCTTTGACTAAGGCAAACAATAATGTCCAATACGGTGTATTGGACACTTCCCAATACGGCGTATTCAGCGTGGGTATAAAAACCCAGCTAATACGCCGGATTCGCTTTCACAAACACCTTTCACTCTCATCTTAAACGAAAATTACCGCGCCCTTAATCTTAATCTCAATCCATTGTTTATTATATCTTTCGGACCCTAATCACAAGGAATGCTTGCTCAAATCTATTTCTTTCTTTTTCGAATGAGAATTAGGGTTAGGGTTTAGATTTAGGTTTCGTGTTTTGCCATTTGTACCTACTATATGTCCCCCATTGAGTTAGATACCAAGAACTGTGATATTGCATTGTTAAAAGTTGTGGGTCAAACGGGTTAAAATGGGGGAAAAACCAAATTTTTTTGCTCTATTGATGCGATATGGCGTATTCAGTTTCAATGAATACGTTGTATCAAATATTTTCCCCCAAAATATCCCTATACGACGTATAATTTATTTTAGATACGGCGTATAGGTTGTGATCCCTTTTATACGGCGTATTCACCTACCCTATACGCCATATCTTCATAAAATTCTTATACGGCGTATGTTATCCACCTAATACGCCGTATCTATCGTAGAAACAGGACTGTAAAAAAGTTTGTTTATGTGTGTACTGACTTAATATTTCTTGCAAATATGGCACTTTTACCACACCGTGATCTGAGACACCTATGGCTCATATACCAAGTTAATGGATATGACGAGGGTATTGTACACAGTTACGAGCAAAGGCTCGAGACGACATGGGGTAGGGCAGTTAGCCGGGTACATATGTTCGATTTTTTTGGATTGACAAATGGTATGAGGCAGACTCTGGGGATAGGTTGAGTATGGTGTATGCTGGGGATGATGCGCAAGCATTGTTTACTAGCCATGCGCGGAGGAGGTTGTTTGAGGTCAAGGGACCGTTAGTTAGAGAGTTCATACTGGAGTTTTTGAGCACTTATAGGATGAGTGATACTGGGATGGGGCTTGATGTTGCTGATACACTATGTTTTCAGCTCGGTGAAGCTAGGAGGAGGATGACTTGGAGGTAGTTTATTATGGCGTTGGGTTTACATTCTGAGGAGGAGATGGCAAAGGCTAGGTTTGGAGCATATTGGTCTGATAGTGAGAGAGTGATTGATGAGGTGTCATTTTATACACTTTTTTGGGGTCATTTAACCCTCTAAATCATACATTTATGCCCAAAATAGGTACTTAATCGTTCCTTTTCAGGCATTTCTCATTTGGAAGGCATTTAGAAGAATTACACATGACTTGGGCTCATTTGGAGAAGAAACGGACAAGACTACGGACCTACACCAACATTGATCAAGAATTTCTCTACAGTGGCTGGAGACGGCGTCACAAATTCAACGTGACGCCGTCACCATGAAGATCAAGACGGCGTCACAGGATTCCATAACGGCGTCATAGCATACGACCCAACCTATTGTCTAGAATATTCTCTTTCATGATGGCGTCACGATTAAAACACGACGCTGTCATAGTGTTTTTCCTATATATACAAACCCGAATTTAGGGTTTTGAGTGTGTAACTTTAGAATAAAAAGAGGGTACGAACCCTAGTTTGTTTAGTAGCTGTTAGGGACGAATTTAGGGCCTAAAAACCCTATTGTACTTCCTCTAACTCATTTTTTAATCAAGTAAGGTTTATTTAATCATTCAACATGTCTATGTGTAGTTTGATCTATCTATGCTCTTGCTTTATCTTTAATACGCTTGGCTAAACCTTCTGTCGTGTTTATTTATGATTGTATGAAACCTAGAATGTAGATCTTAGTGGTGTTGCTTTTTGTGATGGATGTGCATGTTAGGCTCTAAAAAACCAGCTTTTGTCTGTATCACTGCTGATATGTCTAGAGAAACATGATTGTTTAGAAAGGATACCATCGGGTAACAGTCTTCATACTACCTTGCCCCTTAATATGGTTAATCAACCTTTAATATATTTTACATGCACTTAGTGTACTCTTAGGGGCCATGTAATAGTCTTCATACTACCTTATGTGTGCATTGCTCAAGTAGAATACTAAGTAGACGGCGGGTTCGTGTAATTCGTTCGTGACTTAGGAAATAGTTACACAGATCATCACAAGGGTGACAAGGCAACAACACTAGGAGAAGCAATCTAGAGAGTAATACATGATTAAATAAACACAGTCTTTTATCTTATTGTTATCACCAGTATCATAGATTTATATTTAGTTTAATAGCTAAAACCAACAATCTCTCCAACATATGATTTACTTGCTTTATATAAAACATAAAAATATAAAAATAATTTTCCCTCAACCCTTTGAATTCTGTTAGACCGTGATCAAGCCTTCCCAACCTATTCCTCGAGTGAATGATAACAACCCCCCAAGTCTTGCCTATACTACTACTACTACAACGATTAGGATCTCTGCCAAGGGAGTTGTAAAACTTCTTGTAGAAGTCCTACGATGATTAAGTTTTTGGCGCTGTCGCCTGGGGAATAGTTAGGTTTTGATCATAGTTTAACTTAGTTCTACTCGCTTGAATCCTTTCAAGTGAGATTTAATTTCCGCATATTAGCTTTCTTGTAGTCTATATTTTCTTTGTGTTATCTGTTTCGTAACCCATTCTCGTCAACCACCATGGGAGACAATAATCCTATCCGTACTCTAGGAGACTACTCCAAACCAAGCCACGAGGGATACAGGAATACCATCGAGCTCCCTATAGGGAACAACGTGGTACCTCTTCGATCTAACACCATCCGGTTGGTGCAAAACGGATGCTCATTCTACGGACTTCCGTCCGAGGATCCAAATCAACACCTCAAGGATTTTCTTAAATTTGTGGACTCACTTGACCTTGACGATGAAAATAGAGAAAGAATGCGCCTGCGTTTATTTCAATTTTCCCTGCGCGATCAAGCTAGCAATTTGCTTGAATGTCTTCCAGCAGGATCTATCTCCACATGGGAGGATCTTACTACCCGGTTCCTTGCTCAATTCTTCTCACCGGGAAGGACCACAAAACTCCGCAACGATATCTTGATGTTCCAACAACATCATGGAGAATCTTTATCCGAAGCATGGACTCGTTTCAAGGACTTACTTTAAAAAGTCCCTCATCATGGCATCGACATTTGGCTCCAAGTCCAAAAATTTTATGACCATGTCAATCCCGTCATAAAACAAACCATTGACCAATCGGCCGGTGGTAAGCTTCGTGACCTCAATGCTGAAGAATCATGGGCATTATTAGAGGACCTCGCCCTCTATGACAACGAAAGTTGGAACGACTCAAGGGATTTCACTAAGCCGGTCAAGGCAATTGCATTGCCTCAGGATGTCCCGAGTATATCCGACCGCCGTCTAATCGAGCTCGAAAATCAAGTCCAACGCTTGATGGAGGTTCATCTTACTTCGACACAGCCTACCCAAGTAAACAAAATCACTACCTCATGTGAAATCTGTAGTGGTCCGCACGACACTCAGTATTGCATGGAAGACCCCGAACAAGCCTTTGTTGAATACGCATCCTCGCGTACCGATGAAGTGGGAGGTAAGTGCTATACTTTCAAGCCCGAGCAAAACAATCTTGGTGACACCTACAATCCGTCATGGAAAAGTCACCCAAACCTTAGGTGGAGACAACCCCAAAATCCCTAAAACAATTTCTCAAACCCACCCAACCGGTTCTAATCCAACGGTTCAATCCCGAACCGTTCCTTCAACAACCGTCCTCAAAATTTTAATAATCAATCAAATATAGAAGGACTGGTTTCCGAATTCATGGCATCTCAAGATGCTAGATTGTCTAAGTTTGAAGTCGATTTCAAACGACAACAAGGTGAGATGACCAACAAAATAGACACTGCGTTGAAAGCTATCACCGATCGAATAACAGGCACATTACCAAGTGATACGGTTAAGAACCCAAAACTACGGACTCATCTAGTTTCGCCTACTCGTTCTTACCCAATAATGGACCCGCAATGCTCAACACAAATCCATAGCTCAATTAACGCCATCACAATCCACCCCAAGCAGCTCTAAGAATCCCAAGTTAATGAGCCTAACTGGAACAAGAAGAAGGCAACCCCGGAAACACCAACTCTAACCCACACCCATAACCTGATCCATTAGCTTCCATCGTCACAAAACAAGTATGAAAGCTAAATTTGATGCTTGAATCGCTCGGGTTAGTTCCCTAATCCTCCAATACGAAATTTGTCTGCTCTAAAGAGGATGATGGAGAGGTAATGTTCATCGAGATCAAACGAGATGATGATGAACCCCAAAATGAGGGTCCTAATTAAGGTGAAGGGGCAACAACAGAAGAACCGGTAGTGGAGTACTTTGACACTTTCTCGACTAGAGATGAACTAACCTACCATAGGTACCTAATGAGTGGCCCAATCCCTTCAATATTTCTAAGGAACCCTATCATCACAGAAGGATGCCCCTACAACCTTAAGATACCATGCAATATTGGACACGTGCATATCAAAAAAGCTTACATTGATCTTAACTCTCCTCTTAATATCATAACCCGAATGATGTACAATTGGATCATGAGGAGAAAACTTGACCCTAGGGAAAATGCAAGTGGAATTAGCAATTTCACAGAAAGGATTAAAGGGATGCATGTCTTCGTGGGAAACTTCACCTATGTCATAGACTTCATGATTGTCGATGATATTAGTTCAATCATAGACCCTAGGTTGTCACAAGTGGTACTAGGGGGGGCTTTTGTAGAAATATCCAACATGACTTATGACCCACCCAAATGTGTTGTAAGATTCATTAAAGGGGTCAATGAAGTTGCCTATAAGATGCCCCATAAGATAGAACAATACTACTCATTTTTGGATTTAGAAAAAGTGCATATCAAATCAATTTGTCTTAGGAACAAAGAAGATAAGAGAAGAGGAGTGGAGTATGTGATGAGCAAGATACTAGGATTTTACAAAGAATTCCTAGAGCTTGGACCCGAATACCTAACTGGAATGGATGATGATGGAGAAGTCACGTAAGGACGTGTGAGTTCGAGTCTAGCTACAAGACTCGTTAATAAAGAAAAGCGCTTCTTGGGAGGCAACCCAATTTACTTTTCCCACAAATTAGGAGTGTCTTGTGTGTTTTAATTCTTAATAGTTTGTTTTATTATGTTTGAACCATCTTGTAATCATGCTTTGTATTGTCTTTAACCTCGTCTTAATTTCAATCAAAGGTATTTTGCAAACAATAAGTGTAGGGGAATTTATCCGGCTTTTGAGCCAAATTCAAACATGTTAAATGAATTGTTAAGATTAATTCGCGTCAGTTTCGAGTCATATGATTGAATTGTTAAATCTCAGGTTTTATGCAGCCATTTGTACAGGAATTAACTTATGGAATCAAGTGCAGGAAATTTTTCATCAAAAACAAAAATTTCATTTTCACAGACTGTGGAGACGGCGTCACGATTAACACGCGACGCCGTCACCATGTCACCTGTTACGGGGTCACACAAACCCTGACGACATCAAACGCCGAGGTCAAGAAAACTCAAAAAAAATAATTATTTTTTAAAATAAAACTTGCATAACATTTAATATATGTATTCTTCTGTTATAAACCTGCAAAAACCTAATGAGTTTAACAATTCTATCATCCTATCTATCGAGTCGAACCCTAAATTCACATTGTATATTGGTAAATCGCACATTTTATGCTTGGTATAGTTGTCTTTATCTTTGATTACAGGTTATATTTGATGAGAAGAAGCTTGGAAGTTCTTAGGAAGTTTCATTGGATGATTCTCGGAGGACGATTTAACCAGTTATCGCATGTTTCTTCTCTATTATTGAGTAAACCAGTAGAGTACTAGTTTCTTTTCCTTGTTTTCTATTCCCTTTATTCGTTTTAACGTGTACTTATATAGAACATTAGGGACAATGTTCAACCTAAGTGTAGGAGAAATAATCCTTAGAAACTATTCTTTCATTTGCCATTTGCTTTGTCCTTAAAATGATGGGTAATATATCGAAACATAGCATAAAAGGTGATTTTTACCAAAATTTAAATTTTTTTACGACACATACCGATGAAAACCAAGTATTAATAGTGTCTCATAGATAGGAATTTATATGACTAGCACAATAACCCTCAGAATTCCACCCCAAAAATGTGAGGTTCACCCTTAGATCTTTAGGAATTTGGGTACCCATCGTTGGTAACCCAAGATGATTTTATCTTTACCCGGTTCGAGTTAGGGTTGATCTGCAGGCGTGCATGTCTATTCCGTCGTTACGGCCATGTATGCATTGCCTTGTCACCTTTTCTGGAATGTCTGGTGTTAGTAAAATTCATATGAGTGTACCGGTAGCATATTAAATTCTAGAACTTGTTTTTGTGATGCATCCCGAGACTGCATAGTAAGTATTAGGATTTGCTTGATAAGAGGCATTAGGATTAACCTGTGTTTTAAACCTGTAATTGTTATTATGATCACACCGATCATGTAACTATCCCACACCCTTGCCATGCACTCACCTTTAGTGCAGAATACCCCTAGTACAACCCTCTGAGCCTATCCTTTTTTACGGTTCTCGTAATTTTCTGGTTAATCCAGACTATTAATGAAGAACATTGTTACCCGTAAACTAATCGTTACACCCAAATCTCCTTAGCCTACCTTATATGTACTCACCTTTAGTACATTATTGTGTTAAACCCAAGTTAATTATTGAGTACCTTATCCTTGTAAATACAGTTTTAGGACGATTGGGATTCATGATAGTATTTATTTTGCGGAAGAATAGGGAAGAAAAGTTAAGTCAATACCCCCATATATTTGTTAGATGATCTCCATGTTATTTTGATCTACCTCAAATCGAGTCATTAGTTAGATTGTAAATATTGAGCATGTAAAAGCTTAAGTGTAGGGGCACGTATCATGAACCCCATGTGATGTATTATGTTATTCACAAAAAAGAAAAGAAAGAGATTGATGTAGAGTTATGTAGAGTTTGTATATCTTCGTCTGAGTCTTGGCTTAGCAACCAAACCAAGTGTATTCGTGTAAATAATTAGCTAACCCTTCCACTCCAAATTTACCCAAAGCCACCCAAATGTATCCCATCCGTATCCGTTTCCATTATATGTTATCTTACACCTACACCCCACAACCCTTTATAAAAGACCTCTTAGATAGTAATGAATAATGCTTGCACCTAGCGGTGGAGGTTTGGTCCTTTACCAAGCCTATGGTAATTTACATGCTATGACAGGTATTGAGTGTTGATTTTTCGTTTCCCGCATATGTTATAATTTATTATACAACCGAGTGAAAGAGAGAATCCCCAAACACTTATGTGATGTACTAGTATATATTTTGCGTGCTTTTAATTACGAGGTCTAGGAGGTTGTGTTGTAAAATATGTTTAAAGAATAGGTAAAATGACCCCTCATATTGTTATTGTCTAGGTAGAAAAGCTCATTTGCTTGAGGACAAGCAAATCCCAAGTGTAGGGGTATTTGATGAGGTGTCATTTTATATACTTTTTCGGGGTCGTTTAACCCCTTAAATAATGCATTTATGCCCAAAATAGGTACTTAATCGTTCCTTTTCAGGTATTTCTCATTTGGAAGGCATTTGGAAGAATTACACGTGATTTGGGCTCATTTGGAGAAGAAACGGACAAGACTACGGACCTACACCAACATTGATCAAGAATTTCTCTACAGTGGCTAGAGACGGCGTCACAAATACAACGTGACAGCGTCACCACGAAGATCAAGACGGCGTCATAAGAATCCACAACGGCGTCATAGCATACGACCCAACCCATTATCTAGAATATTCTCTTTCATGACGGCGTCATGATTAAAACGCGACGCCGTTACAGCGTTTTTCCTATATATACAAACCCGAATTTAGGGTTTTGAGTGTGTAACTTTAGAATAAAAAGAGGGTACAAATCCTAGTTTGTTTAGCAGCTGTTAGGGACGAATTTAGGGCCTAAAACCCTATTATACTTCCTCCAACTCATGTTTTAATCAAGTAAGGTTTATTTAATCATTCAATATGTCTATGTGTTGTTTGATCTATCTATGCTCTTCCTTTATCTTTAATATGCTTGGCTAAACCTTCTATAATGTTTATGTATGATTGTATGAAACCTAGAATATAGATCTTAGTGGTGTTGCTTCTTGTGATGGATGTGCATGTTAGGCTCTAGAAAACTAGCTTTTATCTGTATCGCTGTTGATATGTCTAGTTAAACATGATTGTGTAGAAAGGATACCATAGGTTAGAGTCTTCATACTACCTTGCCCCCTAATATGGTTGATCCACTTTTAATATATTTCACATGCACTTAGTGTACTCCTAGGGGCCATGTAATAGTCTTCGTACGACCTTACGTGTGCGTTGCTCTAACAAAATACTAAGTAGACGGCGGGTTCGTGTAATTCGTTCATGACTTAGGAAATAGTTACACAGATCATCACAAGGGTGACAAGGCAACAAAACTAGGAGAAGCAATCTAGGGAGTAATACATGATTAAATAAACACAGTCTTTTATCTTATTGTTATCACGGGTAACGTAGATTTATATTTAATTTAATAGCTAAAACCAACAATCTCTCCAATATACGATTTACTTTCTTTCTATAAAACATAAAAATATAAAAATAATTATCCCTCAACCCTTAGAATTCTGTTAGACCGTGATCAAGCCTTCCTAACCTAATCCCCGAGTGAATGATAACAACGTCCTGAGTCTTACCTATACTACTACTACAACAATTAGGTGCTATGCCTAGGGAGTTGTAAAACTTCTTGTAGAAGTCTTACGACAACCGCATCAGTGATCCCTAACAAGGGGGATCTTAGAGATTATTGGATAGAGATATCATCTGACGGGGACTTCTTGGGGCCTGCTCCCTCCTATGTTTACATCAGAGACCCTGTGAGGAGACTATGCCACAGGATGATTGCATGTAGTATTTCTGTTAGAGGATAGGGGGCGAAGAAGGTGACTGGGGTTGATCTCTTCTATTTGAGGACCATAGACCGAAGGACTGTTAATGTCCCATATTTGTTAGCATAATATTTATTTAGACATGCTGAGGGGAGGAAGAGTGGAACTCGGTTATTTGGAGGTCACTTCATTGGGCGACTGGCAGCTCATTTTGGATTAGTTAGTGATCAGGGGTTGAGAGGTTTGTCGGTGGTTATCAGCGAGCTTTCAGTTATTGATTTAGATAAGCTTGCTAGGCTCAACATCTGCTCGAGGTTTGGCGATACATGGGCTTGGGTAGCCCCGGGAACAAAGAGGCAGCACACTGCTACGGCTGGTGCCCCTGGAGCCGCTGAGGATGCTCCTGCAGCTGACGAGGGTGCTCAAGCTGTTCTAGCACTCGTACAGGCACCTCAACTGCCGCCACCCGCTCCTCAGCCCCGAACTATGTCACAGAGGATCGATCGGCTCGAGGAGAAGGTGTGCGAGTTACGACAGAGTGTTGTAGGCTTATAAGGAGTTGTTGAGAGCTTTATCACCGAGCAGACCCGAGTCTTCACCTGGATAATCAGCTGTATGACGCAGCTTATGGATGCCAGCTGCCGTACATATCAGGCATTTGATAGCACCCTTGTCGGTAGCTCGCGACTGTCCTACTAGAGGCGTGTCAGACCCAAGACAAACAATGTCGACACCTCCGCAGCTCCTCACACTGATGACCAGCCCGACCCTTGATCTCTCCCCATTACGCCTTTATTATCTTTTGTGGACTTGTACTGTACTTTGATTACTTTTATATATTATGATATGATTTTGGTTTGCTTTTGTGTGATAGAATCAAGTCTGGCAGTAAGTTCAGCAACATAGCTCATTGATTGATTAAAAGCTCAAGATTTCAAAAACCTTTGCCTGAAACATGTATTGACATGAAGCCGATGGAAAGTGTGGAAGCAGAAGGAAAAAAGTCAAACTTAACGACTAGCTGAAAAAAGTGCTTCCTGGGAGACAACCCAGTCAATTTTAAATTATTTGAATTGTTTTTAAATTGTTTGCACGAGTCTATCTTCTCAGACACTCCATACGGCGTATCAAACCCCTCTGGATACGGCGTATGGATGTGTCTGGACGTTATCAGTTTGTAATTTAATTTTCAATACTTAAAATTTTTTAATTGTTTTTACAGGAACAATACGGCGTATCCTAGGGTTTGGGATACGGCATATTGATCCCTGTACAGTTGTGTGTTTAATTGTTTTCCTGCATTGTAACCATTGTATAACCGAGATAGGAATTGCACTTTTGTCTTCTAATCTTTTATGCAGGACCTTGTTATAAGGAAATCGATGATATGGTATACTCTAAAAAAGACGTGTGTTGAACTCGTACGAAGCATTCTGAAGCCTCGTCAACACACTTTTGCTCAAATACTCAAATTGGAGAATCATCCCGAGCAACATATCAGGGGAGTTCCTCGTCCTAATTCTATTTCCAATTTTCTTTATTATTTTATCTATACAACGAGGACGTTGTATAATCTAAGTGGGGGATGGAGAATTAGAATGCCTACTTGTCCTTTCTTTTATAAATAACATGCTAATGTGCTTAAATTATGTCAAATTAATTTTTTTTTTCTAACATAACTTTTGTAAAAATTACTAGTTACATGACCTCGCGCACTATAACCCTTAATACCAAATTGTGAGAATTAAGCCTATTCCGTTTCCAAACGTTTAATAAAAATTCCACAAAAATATGAGTGTGTCGGTGATGTAGTGGACTTTAAAACTTGGCCTAGTATATCACTCGAGACCACAATGATGAGTACTATGGATTTAGATGGAGAAACATTTTTAACTGGTAAATTTCTAAGAATACACCAAAAAGCCTAAATGTTGTAAAATTAACTAACTACACTGGTTAGTTAAATCCCGTGTAACCCTTTGCTTACTCTCACCATATGAGTAAGATCCCCTAGACAAACATGTTGAGCCATTCCCGTCTTTTTCACACCATATGTCTATTTCGTTACACCTTTACACCTTAGCCTACCCTCTAGATTAAGCCTACTTAATCAAAGTTGCTAGTTGCTTTTGTGTAAAGTTTTGTATTTCCCGTGTCAAAGTGAAGTTTCTATCTCTGTTATGGTCGGGAAATTGCACAATGCAATGGGAAAATAAGTATCACCTGTATTTTGCTACTTTTGCGATTATGTATTATATCCGAAGTGAAGTGTTAAAGGAAAAATTATCCGGAAAAATGATGATTGTGAAGACGATGAAATTGCACCGAGGTTTATGTTATGAAGAAAAAATGGAAAAAATGGAAAAAATAAAAAAAAATGCATCAAAATAGAGAAGGAAGTTTTATAGTCGGTTCGCTAAACTTAAACCGATGAAATTCTTAGAAGGATCGATTATTCGTGGATAAAAATCAACGATGTATAGTTTTGTATTAAGTGGCCGATATCACCACTTTTGTAAAAGTATGTAACTTTGGGATGTAAGGGAAGTTGACCGTTATGGGAACGCCAACTTAGGTTGTCTTTGTCATCTCTATGATCGAGGCGTTTGTATATATTTCGAGTCTTTATCATGGAACGGTCAAGAAAAAGTTTCTATCAACTACCTTATTTGTTCAAGCTTAATCTATTTGTTTTTGTGAATTTTATTTAGCAACCATTTACTTCCCTTTCCTGATGACTAACCTTGGGTTTTACTCGAATGAGGATGTGTACGAGCCATGCATGTCTATTCCGTCATTACGGCCATGTATGTGTGACTCAGCTGACTTGTTGGTTTACGACTTTTTGTGAAAGTTGGAAGCTCCATTCCATATATCGTTCTTTATCCTAACCGCTGGTTAAATACAAATGAGGATGTGATCTAATCATACATGTCTATTACGTCGTTACGGCCATGTATGTGTGGTTCAGCTGCTTTGTTGGTATGGTACTTTTGGTGAAAGATTGCTTGAACGATCAACCCAAAGCCTTTAACCCAATTTAGCTTTTGACGTGTTTCTCCTTAGCTCTAGTGGTGGAGATGTGTATCCTTGCCAAGCTTATGATACGAAGCTAATCACGACCGAGCAAATGAGCGTACCACTTAAATGTTACACCCTAGATTATTGGAGTGATCTGAGTGATTTCATTTCCATATTTTGCGAGGTGTTTGGTCTTGTACAGGTGATTAAAATGAAAGAAAAGCTTAAACAGAAAAATCCTTGACTTCGGTTGGGATACATTTTCAATATAATCTAGAGTCTACTTGAGGACAAGTAGGATTCAAGTGGGGGGATATTTGATGACATCAAATAACGTCACATTTATACTATCATTTATCCCGAATAAGTTACCCATTTTTATATAATTATTTCAAGAATTTGTACTTAATTGCTTAAAAGTGTTATTTGCAGTATTGAGGAGTGATTTGTGAAGACATTCTAAAAGGCGCATATTTTGGAGCTAAAATGGAGACATTTGAAGATTACTCAATTATGACCAATACGTCGTATCTAGGAAAAGAGATACGGCGTATCAGCGCCAACTCTTCACAAGAAAACGCGTATAAACAATTCCCAATACGGCGTATACCTCTTCTGTCATATGCCGTATCCATCAAGATAACTATTCAGAGATACGAAGATATTTATATTTTGGGAATGAATATCATATTGATT
>BQNB010122631.1:0-16142 GCA_026074375.1 Tanacetum coccineum
ATCAGTTATCTTATGGAATTTAGCAAGATGATCTTCTGGTAGAGCCATAAGCAAAGTGGTCCTTGCTTTTCTCTCTCTTTCTCTGGCTACTATTTCTTCAGCAGTTCTTGGAGGCAAAACCTTAATTTGTCCTTGTGTATCTGTAGTGATTGATACATGACCATTCCCATTTTGTATCACCTCCCAGATTGGATAGTCTGTATGGGCCAAATAATGTTCCATTTTCATAGCCCATATATCATATGAGGAGTTTGTTGTGTTGGTGTTTGTGATGATGATGGTGGAGGTGGTGGTGGTGGTGGAATTTCATCTTGTGATCCAGACATGTTTAGTTTTGTAGGATGAATTTATCTTGTGAACCAGTACATGTTTAGTTTTGTACGGTTGGAAGATGTAGGGTTTTTCAAAGTTCACCTTGCTTCATGGTGGAAGAGTTGGTAGTCCAAGATCAAACAGTTTTGTAAAGACTAATCAATCTGTTGATAGCTGATAGTTTGCCTAAAAACTATATGGTTTAGCAATGCACCATGTTATGCAATGAAGCATGATAGTCCAAAAAGCATCGGTATTTGGTAAAAGACAAATCAATTCCGTTGATGGTTGACAGTTTACCAAAAACTGTATGGTAATTAACTCACCATGTTTTTAAAATGAAGAGTTAACTATCCCAGAGCAAATGGCTACTGGTAAAGGAACATCAAATCCGTTTATGGCTGGTAGTTTGCCAAAAACTACAAATCCAACTTAGTTGGATTGTTGCTGAAAAGATGTTGCTGTGTTGCTGGGAAGACAAAGTTACTGTTGAAGATGGATAGTGTTTAAAAGATCAAGAAATGTTAAAGTGTTTGGATACATCCTCTATGAGCTAAGAAAGATAAATCATGAAAATTCATGAAGTTAAAAGAGTGCATCATTCATGTTTAAGGAGGATTGTTGGGGAATTACGTTTTCTAATCTTAGTACCGAAATATTAATAGCTTAGTATGATTGTTATAGGTAGTACTGACAGTACAAATAATGTTAAGTACTGACTCAATTAGTTAGTTTACGATAAAGAAATTAGTTTAGTACAGTTTAAGAGATATGTTTGAGATATTATAGGAAAAAGATATGTATTATCTTTTACGCATTTTGTAAGCCTGTTAGGGTTTATCCTTGGTCTATAAAGGATCCCATCATGCATAGTTAGAGAGGAGCTCAATATATCTCATACAAATCATATCTCATAGTTAGTAATCTGTAATCACTCAAAGCAGATTAATAGAAATTATTATTTAGTTTTTCATTGTTCTTCTTAGTACTTATGTTAAGACTCCGCATTAACATATAGTATTCATAGTCAGTGTTTCTACATAGTCAAACTGTATTTATACATCTTGGCTATCATCCTTAATAGGCTGCAGAGATCTATTCAGTTTGGGACTCACAAAATCAATTAAGTTTTCGGCATAATAAAGAAATCATTGTTTGACAAAAATCTTGGAAAATTTTTTCAAACAGATGGCGGCCCCCTTAATTCATAAAGGGCGGCCCCCCTTAATTTTAAGGGGACCGGCCAGACTTTAAGGGGACCACCCACTGATAAATTTTTTTTTGAGTCTAGGCTTCTATTTCACACAAAACCACAAGATTAGAAAAAGTTTATAAACAAACTTCTACTAATTCTTCTATCTCAATGCATATCTCATTATACATATATACAATAATCACAATCTATTATTTTCTAAAAAGTTCTTCTCACAACTGAGGAGAAATAAAATCAAGTTTTCATATTATTGTTAAGATATGCTAAAAATATTTTTCACATATGCATAATGATTGCCTTACTTGTTGTGAAAAGTATATAATCTAATATATATTTTTCAACAATCTTGGTTGAACAAAATTAAATCAAGGAGCATTTTGGTTATTTCTTAGGTTTTGCATGTCTTAGTGTCGAAATAATCGCTACTCCACATTTGTCGATTTAGGCACACACTAGTTACTTGCAACATAAGTTTAGTTTCATTCTTAACTTTATGCCTCTTGAAAAGTAAAATTCTTTGTGCTTCAATTTGGTACTTTTATATTATATGTTCTTCATTTTTTTGGTTCTCAATTCATATATGAGTATATGCTAAAATTATGTGAAATAGTTTTTTGTCTAGTCTTGTCTATATTATATAGAATGTTGAATGCTTAAATGCTATGTGCTAAAAACCTTAATTGTTTAAATTGATGTACATTGCTGCAAATCTAACCACCAAAACAGAAACCTTCACACAAAATTTTGAAAAAAAATAAATTTTAGGAAATCTGAGAAATGCCAGTAGGCGGCCCCCTTAATTCATAAAGGGCGGCCCCCTTAATTTTAAGGGGACCGACCCCTAATTAAGGGGACCGGCCTAGGCAAACACGGGTAAAACAGTATTTTCACCTCCCTTTAACCAAATACCCTCTAGACTTAGCTACTGTTTCCCTAAATTCACAAACATTTCTTGGATTTGATCCTTTAAATGTTCATTCTTCCCAATTTAAACCTTTCCTCCACTATAAATACACTCTCAATCATCATCATCACAATCATCCTCATCAATGACATCTCCTAACAAACCTACATCCAAACCATCAAGGGTAGCCAAAATAAGTGTGAAACCCATTTGGAGGAAGAAACCAAACCTTTGCAACACATCTAATGTGCTCAATGCAACTTCACCAATGCCAAAACCACTCACTCCTCATCATGAACCATCTCAAGAAAACAATCACCCCAATCAAGCATTACCAAATCCTTACATCAAGGACACTACCACATCACCACAAGTTGTCTCACATCCTCCATTTCCCATCTCACCCATCAATTCACATGTTACTCACACTCAAGCTCCACCTCAAAGTGACAACCAAACTCCTTACATTAAGGACACTCCCACATCACCACAAGTTGTCTCACATCCTCCACTTCCCATCTCACCCATCAACTCACATGTTTCTCACACTCAAGCTCTACCTCAAAGTGACAACCAAACTCAACACACACTACCTCTATCTCCAAGTAGAGAAAGCCTAATTGATGACATTAATCAACTTCAAGACCTATCAAACCTCTTAGCCATGCATCTCTCTCAACAACAAAACAACATTCATTCATCACCTTACCCTCAAAACCTACCACACACCCTCAACATTAACCAAGTTGAAACCCATGTTGGGTATTGCCCTTGTTGTATTTTCACCAAAAAACAATTCCTTGTTTTAAGTGAGGATATCAATTGGATTGAATTCCTCCTCACTCGACCTCATCCACCTCCTAGAGTTCAAAGAGATTATCCCTCCACAACCGCCTTCGCTCCAAACTCTCCAACCAACTAATCTCGTAATATGCCTCCAAATAATCGTCAAACCCTTTTGTGTCGCAAGCAAGTCAAAAAATCCTTCTATGGCTATTTAGGATTTTTCTTTATGTATTAATATGCTTCTAAAGCATATTTGTTTTTCTATTTATGTATGCTTGTGTGTTGTTCACACACATTGTCCTAAATGAATGAAGTATATGTTGCTTTGATGTTTGCTTGCACTTGTCATATTTTTCCTTCCTTCTTGCTACATGTTAGAAATATTTGTATTGTTCTAACTCGTTTTTGTAGCCAAGAAACCATAGCTCGATTCCTTGGTGCCCTCGAACGAGGGGGAGCACACATCAAGGGGGAGCATTTATTCCGTCGATTTAACTAGCAATTCTCGACGATGTCTTTTTGATTCTACAAAAAGGGGGAGAAATGACATGAAACTCACTAAATACTTGTTTAAAAATAATTTTACATTTAATGAGTTTAAATTTTGTAATCATCAAAAAGGGGGAGATTGTTGATAAAATATAATGCCTAAAAACATTACTAATATTTTTCACATCTTTACGTTTTGATAATCACAAAATATAAAAACGTTCAATGTAAAATTAAACGTAAACAAGTAATTAGTAGTAAATTTTCATTTCGAAATTTATATCACTTCAAGGTATGAATAAATAAATGCTTAATGCATTTTATGATCAAAGGAAATTTTTATTCAACCTCACACTTTTATAAAATGTTGTAAACATTTTTATAAACATTACAAAACATTTTCTACAATTAAAAGAAATGTTTTATTCAAAATAAACATTTTGAAATTCAAATTTTCGGACCTAAAACGGCTAGAAAAGTTCCAGAAAATTCCCCCTACACAAAAGACAAACTGGGGAGCCCCTAGTCTAGGGCGGCCCCCTTAAATACACGGGCGGCCCCCTTAATTTTAAGGGGACCGCCCACCTATTTAAGGGGACCGCCCATAGACTGACGCTCCTCCAGTTTGTCCTATAAATACTGGACTTTTTCCCACTATTTTCTCACCTTTTGCACTCATTCTTTCTGCTTTAATCATAAAGCTTTGTTTCCAAGTGATCCAAGCTTAATTCCTCAAGTGCAAGAGAAGAATACTTTCATCATCAAGTAAAAAAGTATTATACCTTAGTGTGCATAGCAATCTTATTGCATCCATATCATATACATAGTAAATCATTTGTATACTTGTAATGTGGTAAGTAGTTAATCTTGGCAATCTTGTAATATAGTTAAATCGAGGTGACTTTACCAAGAGTAGTGTTAGATAAGTTGTGATAAAAATAAGTGTGGTGAAGTGAATCTTGAATTGTGAAAAGTGTGAAGTTGTTAAGAAAAGTTGTGAAGTTGTGAGAAAAGTTTGTGAAGTTGTGAAGTTGTGAAAAGTAGTGAAGTCCGTGTTTGTGATAGATTCGGTTTCTAACTAAATTAAACTCTACCTTTACTTAGTTCTTAAATCTGTAAGCACATTGTGTACGTTTTCTTTCTCCGCCATAAGGAGCTTGTTTACATAGTAAAAAAAACTCTCGAGTTAGGTGCTACAGGAGTGGATTAGGAGGCGAAGAGGTGCTTCGTTACCGAACCACTATAAATCCTCGCGTTGTGGTTTGATTGTTCTTACTCTTATCTCTTGTCTTACATTATTTCCTCATATTATCATATCAATTGTGTAGATAAGCATATCGTTCATATTGTGCAAGTATTGAATTCACATAAATTCGAATCTAGAATTTTTTTACAAACACTTTAAAACCTTAAGTTAAAAAGCGGTAAACTATTCAACCCCCTTCTAGTTTTCCATAGGGACCATTTGAGATCATTAAAGGGAGCGGTCCTATGACCTATGATTAAGATAGTCTCAATAATTTATACGTAATTGATCTGTTGCTAATTTAGTAGCAACCCTTTAAATGTCTTATGTGGTTTTGGTATGTTATATTTTGAAAAAACTCGAGTCGAGCCGATGTCTTCTTCAAAAAATGCGAGCTTTATAACAACTCATAACCTAGTTCCAAGACAGTTCTTGTTTGATGAGTTGCGAGGTTAGGTTATGAATGACGTTTTTACACTACCTAAGGTTTTTGACGAGTTTCCTCGAAGACGGGCGATGTTCATGTAGTTGGATGTTATTTTTGCTTAGAGTTGTTATGCTGCTATTTGTACCCTTGTATGGGAAAGCGAATTTGTATGTAGTGGTTTCTTTGATCTGAAAGTTTAGATGAAGATCAAACTTGACCGAAGTGTACGTGGGAACGTGGGTCATATGAAAACCGAAGTATTTCCCTGATTTGTTTGTTGATGATGAGGTTGAACCAACTAGTTAAATCTCGGGACTAGAAATCTCAAGGAAGGGATACGTAACAACTGTGGCTTTAAGAGTAAGTCAAAACCGTAGTAGGACTTGAAACATCATTATAGTATTATAATAATTATGTAATTTATGTGATCTTATTGAGTTAGGTTACCAACAATGGAGCGTGATCGTTCTCCTTGTGATTGAAGTTATGGTTGTTATGTATTTACTTTGTTCACATTTAGTACAATGAAAATATAGCATAATTTCTATGTGTGTACGTATTTATGTATAAGTATACGTATTTATATCTTTAATGTTAGTATTGGTAAAATAAAAAGTTTATTTTAAAAATATAGAATTTGAACCTTAGTTTTATTAAGTGATTAAAATAAAATTAGAATAAAATTATCATAGTCATTTAATCTAGTTTTAATTTAAAAGGTTTGAAAGGTAAAATAAATAAAGGTTTTTATAAAAAAATAAAAATAATACACACACACACACACACACACACACACACACACACACACACACACACACACACATAGAATATAATATAAATAATATATATATAAAATATATAGTAATATAATAAATATAACATCGAAATTATAAAAAAAATAAAAGGGTTGTTATTTTGCGTTTTTTTAAAGAGAAGAAAAAAAAAGGAAACCCAATTTTAGTTAAGTGGGATTCTAATTAGGTAATTATCCAAACCTTTTTCTTTTCACTATAAATACAAACATCTCCTCTTTTTTTTTGTGAAATCAGTCGAACCAAGTAAAGAAGAAAAAATAAGATTTTTTTTATTATTCAAGATTCAAGTTGGTGATTTGTGTAATCAAATCAAGGTTTTAGGTAAGTTCTTAAACCCTTTTTAATTAATCTTCTTTAGTTCTTGTATCAATTTAATGATGGAATTTAAGAGTCTTGTATAAAATAGTGTAAATTAAGGGATATTATACTAATTAGGATTGATTGGGGATAGATTAGATGTGTTTTGATGTATTCGGTTAGAGTTAGAACGCGATAGAATTGAAATTAGGGGTGAGTAGAATTTTAAGTAATCTTGTTCGAATGTTATCTCAATGATGGTAACGTTTTTCTTTATGAATCTTATGTCTATTGATAAGTTCAGAGAGTCTTAGTTTCCCAAAAAGTCCATCTAACATTGAATGTGGTGGGTCAAAATTTGGTCTAATGATTTTCGTGAGAAAAGTTGTCAAAGCAGTAAATTCAGGTCAAATTTGGGTCTGATGTCGAGGAGTAAAACCCCTACTTAAAATTCATATTAGGGTTATCCAAAAATCAGAGATCCATATTATGTATCTATTAACATCCTTGTTCTAACAGGCTAAGCGATAAAACATTTTCTAAGTATTTTTAAGGATGTCAAACCTTTTGGTGTGCGTTCAGGTCCGAATCTAAGTACTTTATAAAGATGAATTTTTATAAAATAATTCCACTTAATATTTTTTTTTAAATCACTGTAGCTCACAACTCATTGGGGAACTAGAGAATGTAAGGAGAACCACCAATTAGATGTTTATGTATTTTATTTATGGTCATAAACTGACTACAAAATTCAGCCAGAATCTATGAAAGTGGAAGTTAATGAATAAGGTCATAAAGGGTATAAAAATGATTTGGGAGATGTGTATAAAGGATTATAAACTTAGTGTAAAGTTTAGAAGTCCATCATGTGATTGTTACATTGGCTTGGGCATTAGCCTAACCGAGTGTAACTTTTGTTTTGTTATGATTAGATTGTGTGCAAGATCTTGTCAAGTAAGCTGATCAATCAGGTGAGTTTCATAGTCTCATTTTCCTATGTTCTATTGGGATGGAAATGATGAAAATTATGTTTTGAATTGTTTTAATTACTGTGATTATGTTGTTTAATTGATGCATGGACTTTTATGTAGCTATTATATGTTTATGTGCTGCATGTCGTATGACATCCATGGAGCGTGATCGTCTCCTTGTGATTTAGTTTAAGATTGGTTTTCGCCTACTTTACGGGTATGAGGTTTCGTCTACTTTGTGTGGGTATGATATTGCGTAGATATGGTACCAAGAGTCTGGGATTGGGGATGTCATTCCTCTCCATAACTATGTGATGAATTTTGTGGTTTGGATCGGGGGACATGTTCCGTCCTAATGGTGATTGTTAGTTGAATGCATGTTAGCAAGTATAATAGCCAGCTTAATTGTCCTGCCATGTTTTGTTTTTTATAATTACAGTAATTGATTTAAATCTTGTATTGGTGTCGTAAAACCTATGACTCTCACCAACCATTGTGTTGACGTTTTAAGCATCATTTTCAGGTGAGCGTTATGAAGGTGTTGAAGTTAATAAAAGTGGCTAGAGAGACCATTAGGATGGCATTATAAGTTCTATTTTGATTTTGTTTCATAATTGTTTGCATGAATTCTTGAATGTTATTGGTTTTTAATAGGTTTTCAAGACATTGTCTTTGTATTGATGAGACCCTTTTTCCTTAATACAAGATGTCGTTCCTTTGTTTTCGGTATTGTCATGACACATCGTATCTTTTATATTTAGTTATGCATGTAGTATACCTATGTTGAAAACAACCAGTGTTGTTGATGAATATCTAATGAAGTTACGCCTCGTGTTTCCGCCTTGGCGGGGTGTGACAAGAAGCAACCTGAAATGATGCCAAAAGCCAAAGGATTAAATGTATTATCTAAGGTTGCATTAACTAAAGATGGAAAACTAAAGTTGGCTACCAAAAAAAGCAAGACACAATTTTACAGCTCTCATAGAACTGGCTCAGGTGATGGAGTTGACACTCAGTTAGAGGTTCCTGATGAGCAACATCTCAAGACAACTAGTGCAGATGAAGGAACTGGTACTATACCAGGGGTTCCTGATGTACCCATATACGAATCTGAAAGTGAGAAAGAGTCTTGGGTGACAATGGAGAAGAAGATAAAAATGATGAAAACGATTCTGAAGATAAAAGTAATGGTAATGATGATGATGATACTAATGATGATGATAACCAAGAAGGGTGAATGACACGCATGACAAAGATGAAAGGACTGAAAGTGAATAAAACTGAGTCAGACATAATCAAGATTCTTGTTCTCAATCAGTCTACCACTGAATACTATGAAGAAGAAGAAGAAAAGATTGATGATGAAGAAACAATAGATGATGAAGAAGAGGATAAGGTCACTAAGGAGCTGTATAAAGATGTGAATGTGAGGTTGGGAAATGAAGATACTGAGATGACCGTTGTTGATCAAGGTGATTCAGAACAACAAAATGTTTCTCAAGAATCAGGGTTTGAGCAAGTAGAGGAAGACGCTCATGTGACACTTACTTCGGTCCTTGACACATAGAAGGCTGATGAACCTGTACAAAGTTCTTCTGTCTCCTCCGACTTTACATGCAAGCTCCTAAATCTTGAGAATCCTTCTCCAACTGACAATGAGATTGCTTCATTGATGGAAACCTCAGCTCATCATGCAATGACAGTTCCTAAAATTACATCCGGTTTCATTACAACTATTCCTCCACCACCTCTATTCTTTAACCCTCTTCCACAATAAGCAACACCAACTCCAACACCAATAACTTCTGAAGCTACAACCTTATTTACTTCAATTCCAGATTTCTCCTCTGTATTCAGGTTCAACGACAAAGTCATCAACTTGGAAAAAGATCTGTTAGAGATAAAGCAAGTTGACCAGTATGCTCAAGCTCCCTCCTTCATTTCTGCTATAGTTAATCGCTACATTGATAACTAACTTGGAGAAGCTATAAATAAGGCCATTCAAGCACATAATTTGGACTGCAAACAACAGGCTCATGGGGAGAAGAATGCTTACATAGAACTCATTGACATATCAATGAGAGCTATTATTAAAGAAGAGTCAACAACTATGCATTATCTGATGAAAAAATCAACTTCCCTTAATTCTCTCTCAAGCAGTATCAGACTTTGCAACTCCTGTGATAGAGAAAAATGTCATAGAATCATTAGAAGCTGCAGTCTTGGCAATGTCTTCTTCACAACCAAAGTCTACTTATGAGGCGGCCGCATCACTCTCCGAATTCGAACTTACAAAGATTCTTCTAGAAAAGACGGAGGAAAGCAAATCACATCTTAGAGCTGATTACAAAAAGAAGCTTTATGATGCACTATTCGAGTCTTACAACACTGACAAAGATCTATTTAATTCATAATAAGTATTGTACTTGAAGCGGATACAAGATACAATGACAAAGATACTGAGACCCCTTTTGTTGGATCAACCCGAAATAGGAACGAAAATAAGGAAATCAAGCAAATAAGCTGAGTTATCCAGAGATTCAAGGTCAAAGGAAAAGAAGTCTTCAAGCACCTCAAAAGATGCCTCCCAATCTCAACATAAGCATTCTAGCAAGTCTGCCCATGTAGAGGAGCCAAGTCATACAGTTGATGACTCGGGAGTGCAACAGGATCAAGAGTTTGACACGGGTAACATTGATGAACAACCCGCTGACAAGGAGGTTACCAAGGCTGAATGGTTTAAGAAACCCAAGTGACCTCCAACTCCTAATCCTGATTGGAATAATAGACAACATGTTGACTTCTGACCTCCTCAAACCTGGATTAGTCAAGTTGCTTATGCTGAAGAACCTCGTACTGCATTTGATGAGCTCATGGATACCTCTTTTGACTTCTCTGCATTTGTCCTGAATCGGCTCAACATCAAGAACTACAATGAATGAAGGAAATACCTCGTTGAGACCGGCATTCGAGCTAGCAAAAGACACTTGCATATGGTATGGAGTGTGCGAACTGCACCATAGCCTGGGAAAAAGTAAGAGAAAGCAAGCTAATTGGACCGGAGATTGTCTAAGAGACTACTGATAAGATTGTGCAAATCAAGGAAAGATTAAAAGCCGCACGAGATCGCCAGAAAAGCTATCCTGACAATCGACGAAAGCTGTTAGAGTTCAGCATTGGTGATAAAGTACTACTCAAGGTATCGCCTAGTAAATGTGTGGTACATTTGGTAAGGAAATCAATCCTTTTCCACCAAAGGGGAAATATAAGGACCATTCGAGATGTCGAAAGAGTCAGATCCAATAGCAATCTGCTGCGCATACCACAAGAACTTGTAGGAGTTCTTTGACAACTTTTCAGCTCAAACATAAAGCAAGCCTTGCTGACGTAAACTTGCACGTACCGTTAGAAGAAGTCAAGATCAACGACAAACTGCATTTTGTTGAGTAACCTATGGAAATCATGGAACGTGAGGTCAAGAAACTGAAAAAGACACGGATTCCTATTGTAAAAGTTCATTGGAATTCCCGACGAGGACCAAAATTTATTTGGAACGAGAAGAAGAGATGAAGCGCAAGTATCCGCAACTGTTCGCGAGGCTACGGCTTAGGATGAGCAACTGAAATTTCAAGACAAAATTCCCTTTAACAGGGGAAAACTATGACATCCGTCTATTTTAAGGTCAGTAACCGAGAGCAAACGTATGATATTAGACTCTCTTAATTATTTATTGAGTCACTTTTATGTGGTTACATTACTCTTAACATTTAACGCTTGATTTTGATGAAACTCGTATTTTACGTCGCTATTTATTTCAATCTCATAACCGGGGCTTATAACACTAGGTTTCATGTTAATAAATGGCAAGAAGTTGGTAGATATAAAGCTACAATCAGCACCAGAATCAAACAAAACAGTAGCGAAATGATCGTTTATAGAGAATGTACCCGTTACAACGTTCGGGTCTTGTGCGGCTTCAGCAACACCTAGGCCAAAAGCTCTACCTTGTGCTCGGTTCCTATTGTTTCCCGGGTTGAAGTTTCCTTCGATTGCTAGCATCGGGTTTGGGTGATTTCCTTTGAGGTAGTGGCTCGATTCATCCTTGGACAATTCCTCCTAAAGTGGTTAGGATCTCCACACTTAAAACAAGTTGGCCTTGGTCTTTCATTAGCAGCTCTACCCGTGAAATATCGGGTAAAGTGACCCACTTGGTTACTGATGACATCAAATAACGTCTATTTTATAGCATCGTTTATCCCACGATATTAACCCAACTTGTATAGTTATTGCAAAGAATTGTTACTTAATCATTTCGTTTTATTTATGAGAATGCAGGTAATATGTAGTAATTTGGTGAAACATAGCAAAATGGCGCGAATTCTGAAGCTAAAATGAAGATATTTTGAAGATACTTTCTTAAGACCATACGCCGTATCCATCAAGAAGATACGGCGTATTCGTGCCTGCACTCACCAAAGACCACAGAAGATTAAAGATCAATACGCCGTATCCAGAGGACTCAATACGCCGTATTCAAGATATAAAATCAATATAATATTCTAGAAGATATCAAACGTGGTCCCTACTTTTAGAAATCCCTAATACGCCGTATCCAACCCATTGGATACGCCGTATTGGACCGACTTCGAGACATTATAAATAGAAAACTCAAAAACGAGTTTTAAGTGTGCTAAATCATATTCTCGATACCTAAACCACAAAAGTTGATTTTCAGAGGAGAAAAAGAGTAGAAGAGGTCGAGCAACATATTCAATTCCATAGGATACATCATGTAATTCCATATACTTTAGTAATCGTTTAGTTTTTGGTATCATTCGTTAACTTGGTTAGTTTACCTTGGCTAAATTATTTACTACTTGAATTTTATTATGACGTTTGAAGGCTAAAACCTTTTGTATTAGCCAGTATTATAAAGATCTGAATGTTTATATTTGTGTTATAACGATTTTGATTATCATATATCTTGTCTATGGTTATCAAATATACTTGTAAGTGCTTTTGTTATGCGACCTATCTTTCAACTGGAACTACCTAATGGACAACAGATCGTAGAGTCCAGATAGCTCTCTATATAGTAATTTATATACACCTAGAATCATAGTTACACAAATATTGTCCTTCTAATCTGTGTCTAAATACGCATCAGGCTTAACAGTTAATTGGATAATTGCAATGTTACTTGACATGTTGACTAGCAGGTACCTAGAAAACTTCAACAAATAATGTCGAATCCATTGGATAGTTGGACAAGTTGTTAACAATTAAAGATTTGCCATTAAGCGTAAGTGAGGAAAAGTCTCTATGAGCTAGGTTTTACCAAGATCAACATGCTTAATCCCTAAGATAGATAATAATCAGCAAATAAAAAGATGCTTTTATGCAGCAGCTTTAAATGTGACAGAATTAACGTGTCTAGTCTTAGATGATTAACAGCCTAATCTTAAGATGATAACACCCACAAGAGAAGAAATACATTTGCACTAAATAATCAAAACCAACAGTCTAATCGATTAATAATGGTTAATACGTTTTTCCTATTAATGTTCGAGTCGCTTCTTTTAACTTTCATTAATTAGCTTGCGTGGGTAACAGATCCTTGAATTGATTGTAGTTACCAACCAAACCGTACCAGTCTCTCAGGTTGAAAACCCCCCTTTTCCATTAGAATTAGGATTTAGACTGACATAGGTTTAACATAGGATTAGAATAGAATTAACATAGATTAGATAACCAAGATATTAATTAAATTGATAGATTTAACCTCGCTCTCAGTGAATGACACCCTACTTACCACGAAACTAACTAATCGAACGGCGTACACCTGCCCATTAAAGTGTTGTTTTTGGTTTAGTTGGCAAAATATAAATTTAAAACTTGAATCATCTTAAATATACTATACAACGATAGCACATCAAGTTTTTGGCATCGTTGCCGGGGAGTGAAAATTAATCTTGATTTTTATTTTGATATTTTAGTTTTTAACATTAGATTAGATCTAACCCTTAGGATTAGTGTAATTTAGATTAGTTGTTGATCCCAATCCTTGATCGATTCTTTAGCCTGTATAAAGAATATGTTACCTTTTTATTCAGTCTTCACCAGTAGTCTTAAGTCCTTCAGCAGTATTAAGTTAGTACTGGCAGTACTAACTTGCTCTAGCAGTACTAAGTTTACTCTAGCAGTACTAACTGATTAGTACTGGCAGTTTCCAACACTTAGCATATTTCCATGTATCTTGAGCAGTACTAAATTATGCTTGGCAGTACAAACTATGAAGACTTTAAATCCCAACAATAGTGTATATTTTTGTATATTCTGTATATTTTGTATATTTGTCTTTAATTGTTTGCTTGTATATTTATGTGTTTAATTGTTTGTGTATTTAATTATTTTTCTTGAATACACTGTTCTGGTCGACAGTTGAATACGGCGTATCCAATCCCACCTAATACGGCGTATCCAGTTCTCTGTCCAATACAGCGTATTCATCCAACAGATTAATACGGCGTATCCACTTCCATTGGATACGGCGTATCGATCTTCTGATAAAATTCTTTTCCATTCTCGAATTTTAAGCCTAAATTTTTTATATATATACTTTCCTCCGCTTGTTTCTACTAATAATTTTCTGGAATATTTTTCAAGAAAGAATGACTAAGGTTTATCAAAGGAGAGTTCAGAAAATTAAGGACGTACAAGTCAAAGATGTTTCGCTCACTATTGCAATCACATCACTTGAGAATTTTAACAATGGATGTCAGCCGATTTAAGCGGATGGATAATGTTTTATTCACATATAAAAGTTAAAGTTGCTAAAATCCCTTTAACTCTGTAATGGCTGATGATTTTGATGATGAAAGACTGATGAGAAATGGGTATAATCCCGTCGATGTTGCATTTATGAATGGCTAGATCAAAAAATTTTCAGAAATTACAAGACGATGGATCAATATACTATAAAAGCATTATGCATTTATTGGATCAGAGGAGATGATGAAGTTGAGCTTACTGATGAGGAATCTTTCGATGATGAAGATGAAATTACTGAAGTGTTTCGAATCGACACTAATATATTTGACTATGAGACACCTATCTGTTCAGCATTCAACTAATTTTATTATCTTCTCAAGGTAGATCCGGACCTACTTACAAAGGATATTATGGGGTTTAAGACCTATGATGACTACAAAAATGACTGGATCTACGAATGGAATAAGGATGTACCATGGGTTGATGAGAAACCATGGACTGACACTGGAGTTTGGACAGAGCCAAAACTAGTCAAACATACTTGCGAGCCTTTCTACTATAAAACTGGGTGTTAAGAATGGCCAACAGTACTGAAAGAAAGTTATACTATAATGTGAGGAAATTTACCTGGAACTTACATTATTGAAAACCAACTCCATTATCAGGATTACGAGTGGTACGAAGCTTTAGATGATTGTGAACTTAAAGAAGAAGCTTTAAGAAACAAAGCTATCATGGATGGAGTTATCAACAATGATGAGTCATGCTGCGAGCTCAAGAGAAAATGGAACATATATACAAACTATGATGATGCTTATGAAATTAATCATGAAGATAATAGGAATAAAGAATTATGTGAAATTCATAAGCCACCGGTATGCAACATAAGGAAATATATGATGATTAAATATTTGTTCAATGATCATACCATAGAAACTATCGATAAAAATGGAGTCAGTTTTAAAGTTAATGGACATAGGTTGAAAAAGTATCACGATGGATAAAATAATGTGGAAGAGAAAGAAGTGGTTGAGTTGGATGACTAGAGCTACGTGAAAGAGAAGCTGAAGAAAAGTTTAACTTAAAGACTTCGCTGTAAACAAAAGTGCTTCCCGGGAGACAACCCAGAATGTTATTTAATTTTGTTATCGAGTCTGTCTTCCCAGACTTCAATACGGCGTATCCGCCCCATACCATACGGCGTATTGAATGTCTGGACGTTATCAGTCTTTATTTTTCATGCACTTTAAAAACATTATTGTCAGTTATGTGAATACACCGTATTCATCTATTTGATACGCCGTATCCACAGTCTGACCCGTATTTAGTTTGTTTTAGTTTAGTTTAAATTAACCGTAGATACCAAGATAGGAATGCACCTGTTTTTCCTATATTTTACACAGGACCTCGTGAAGGAAATATCGACGAATATTGGTGGAGAATTTACAAATCTAGAAATCTTGAAGTGTTGGAGTCTTGAAACCTCAAGACGGCTGTTCAACACACAATCTTGCTCATAAATGTAAATTGGAGAATCTACCGAGCAAAAATTATGGGAGTTTCTCATTCTAATTCATTTTAAATTCTCGTATTTAATGTTTTAAATATACAACTAGGACGTTGTATAATTCAAGTGGGTGGATGGAATTAGAATGTTTACTTGTTCTAAATTTTCACAATAAAAGGCTTAAATTATGCTCAAATTTAATTTTTTCAAGCATACCTTTGTGAAATTACATGTTACATAACCCACACACAATAACCCTTGATAGATATTATAAGGATTTAACCTTTTCGTTTCCAAATGTTTACCCAAATTGTAACATCCGAGAATTTTCGAATTTAGATGACGATGTCAATCTTTGACTTTTTAGGGTCTGACTTGACTTATAAGAACGATCATCTAAATCA
>BQNB010122632.1:0-20249 GCA_026074375.1 Tanacetum coccineum
AAGGAAAATAGTTTAAAAGTGGGGCTACGAGAACTCACCTTAAACAAAGATGAATAGTAGCTGACAAAAGATGATCAAACAACAACGTGCAACGACGCCAGTCACGACCTAACAATTAATGCCCGACTCATAAATGTATCTATAAAATATACTTAAAGTTGATGCATATGAGTTTTAAAAATGTTCTTGTATCATTATCTTTAGTATTATTGGTTGTGTGGTGGTTGACAAGCTTGACTTAAAGAAAATACATCAAATTATATATTAGATATTATGTACTTATATTAATTAAAGAAAATAAGCAAGCATCGCAAATAAGAAGTAAACAAATAGACGATAAGCAATTTAAAATATGTTTTGGCAATTTACTCGGTAACCCCGAGTTAACTAAATTAAGTGTTTAAATTATTAGTATTGACACGTTTTAAATATACGAAATAAATATAAGAGGTTTTATAAATTATAAAATTATAAAATATATTTTTTGTCTTTTAGCCGATTATTAAAATAATAATATGTTATTATTTCGTCTTTTTGTCGGGTTTTTAAGAAAGTAAGTCTTTGGGAAAATATTTTTAAGTATAATATTTTTATTAAATTTCGGCATAATTTGTTCGTTTATAAACGCTTTCCAATGGCATAGACCTTATTCCTAAACACTTTTTCTTAATAATCATTTTCCGACAAAATGCCAAAATCCACGTTTACGCAACGTTTTATCAAAATACATTTCCAAACGACTATTTTAACCATCCTAAACCTATATGAGTATAATTTAACTAAATTGATCAAAATCCTTTTTATACGGAGTATGTTTTAGTTTACTTGTTTTTCATTTATTGGGCCATAAGGCCCAATGTTAGTCCAAAAATCGCGAATTAGCTTTTAGCCCATAATTGGCCCAATACGAGTTTACTAGTTAGCCCAAATAAACAAAAAATTCAATAATATAAATAAGCCAAAATACCAAAGTCAAATAAGCGAAAGTAGTAAGTCAACAAAAAATAAGCCGTGTTGCCAAATACGCCATAAGCCGCGAGCTTAATGGTCTCATTTTGTGCTTTCCGGCCAAATGACCACAACTAGCTATCTAACCTCTTAAACAGACATTTTTCGACTAAAATAAGCACTATGAAATAAGTTAAAAATAAGCCGAACGAAAAAAATCCAAAAATAAGCCAAAACTTATTGGGCCTTAGTTGGGTCGTTGGCTTACTTAAGCCGAAACAAACACTTCCGAAAATATAATAAGCCCAAAATAAAATCAATAAGATATATAATAAGCGAATAAGCACTTTTAGTATCAAAATAAGCTAGAATCATAAGCCATAAAATAAGCCGTAACCACAAAAAGTATAAATAAGCTACGGCTTATTTGTCCCTTTCTAAGCCGAGACCTTATAAGCCCAAATAAGCTATGAATAGCTTATAAATTAGCTATTAAGCTACGAGGTCTTTTTAGTTTCAAAAATAAGCCACGAAAATAAGCTATAAAAATAGGACGAAAGTTTTAAATGACCAAAACAACTTTTCTTTTGTTTCCTTTTATTGACGAGACCAAGATAAGCAATAATAAGCACTTTGTGCTTATTATTAAGCTGAATAAGCTATAAGCATATATAACCAAATGTTTTATTTTACCAACACAACCATAATATTACAATGATACTTTCCCTATGTTTCTTTTATTTTTCATACGAACCAAACGCCATCCTTTTTATATTTTTATAACTTTTTAGCTTTTCATTTTACATAAATAAGTGTAAAACTAGTGTCTATACATCATGAGATTAAGAAAAGTACAAAGATTATTAAGAAATAGTGACTTACAAAAGAGGATTTTAGAAGGAGATTAAAACTTAACCAAACAACCTAAACGTTATTTATTTATCCAAACGATCACTAGAATCAAACCCGGGTGTATTTAAGCTTCCATGTTCTTGAAATAAGATGAAAATGAATGGTTTTTGGTGTTGTTGGGTGCTCATCCGAACCAAGAAAGAAAGGAGAAGGGAGAGTTTTTGTTGATGTGTGTTTTAGGTGTTGTAGTGTATGTTTTGAAATGAAGATGTAGACAAATTAATAAGGACTAAGGACTCTAATATTCTTGCTACCTTGTCTTCAAGGGGGTCCGATCACATAAGCATTCAAAGAGGTATCCTATTTGATTTTTGTCTTTTGTCGAGACTTGTGTTGTGCTTAGTTCGTTAGTAAATGTAATCCTGAATTTTCACGTATTTAAAGTAAGTATTGTAAATAGGTTTAGTAGTCTTAAAATATCAAAAGAAACAATTTTATAGTTAAAGTGTTTTAAATTTAGTATGGACATTAATTTGACGTGTCGGGACACGTTGTTTGACATTTTAAGCTGAATGCGGGATAAATCTCTCGGTAAGTGATTAAATATAGAAGTAAACGTTTAAAAAGAAATAATTCACATAAATAAATGAACTATTAAATAAATAAATTATAGATTGACTACCGTTAGCACGGTACCTGATTTGACAGAACAGCAAAGGTCAATAAACCAAAGGATTAAATAGAACATTCTAAGTCTGGAAAACTGGCAAAGGTTACAGTATACCCCCTTATAAGAATTTCATCCTGAAATTCAACTAGTACTAGAGCTAAAGAGATGTGGGTACTTGAGTTTCATTCGATCCTCATGTTCCCAAGTAAATTCAGGACCTCGTTTCGAATTCCAACGAACCTTGACGATAGAAATTCTACTCCGCTTCAACTTCTTGATCTCACGCTTTAGAATCTCTACAGGCCCTTCTACAAAGTCCAACTTAGCATCAACTTAGATTTCCTCTAAAGGTACACGTAGGGTTGGGTCAGCCAAGCATTTCTTGAGGTTCGACATGTGAAATGTGTCATGAACGCTACTTAGCTCCTGAGGTAATCTTAATAGATATGCTACTGGACCGATCCTCTCTATGATCTCAAAGTGTCTAACAAACCTAGGTGCTAATTTTCCTTTCTTTCCAAAGCAAACCACACATTTCCAAGGTGATACTTTGAGCAGAACATGATCACCCACACTGAATTCTAAGGATTTTTTTTGTTTGTCGGCATAACTCTTCTAACGATCGCGTGCAGCCTTAAGTCGATCCTTGATTTAGGAGATCTTCTTTGTAGTTTCTTGTACGATCTCGGGTCCAATCAATTGTCCTTCTCCGACCTTTTCCCATAGGATGGGTGAGCGGCACTTCCTTCCATAGAGGGCTTCAAATGGTGCACACCTCACGCTAGAATGATAGTTGTTGTTGTAGGAGAATTCAACCAATGGAAGATGAATGTCCTAGCTTCCTCCGAAGTCGATCAACATGCCATGATAATGTCTTCTAGAGTTTGAATGGTATTCTTGCTTTGACCATCGGTCTGTGGATGATAAGCCGTACTCATATCCAAGCGTGTCCCTAACGCATCTTGCATTGATTGCCAAAATCAAGCGACCATCACGGTTGGATATTATCGATATTGGCACACCATACCTTGCCATAATTTCATTGAGGTAGAGTCTAGCTAGTCTATCCATCTTAAAGTCTTCACGAATGGGTAGGAAATGAGCAGACTTAGTCAATCGGTCTATAATGATCCAGATTAAATCATGCCCACTACTGGTTTTTGACAATTTCGTGATAAAGTCCATGGCTATTATCTCCCATTTCTACTCAGGGATCTCAGGTTGCTGCAATAAGCCGGATGGCCTCTGATGTTCAGCCTTAACCTTCGAATAAGTTAAGCACTTGCTAACATACAAGGCTATATCCTTTTTCATCCCTGGCCACCCGTACATATCTCTAAGATCATGGTACATCTTATCTGCTCCTGCGTATACAGAGTACCTTGACTTATGTACTTCATCCATTATAAGGGTTCTTACGTCACCTGTCAAAGGAACCCATATTCGATCCATGTAATACAATGCTCTATCACTCCTACGCTTCATTTGTTCATCTAGCCCTCGCAGCATTTCTATTGGTGCATTGACAACCTCAGATGCTTCATTTTGAGCCGCTAGTATCATACTCTTGATACCCGCTAGTTTCAAACTCTTCTAGGCTTTCTCTCATTTCTACTTAGTGCATCGGCTACTATGTTCGCCTTACCAGGATAGTAGCGAATTTCACAGTCATAGCCGCTGAAAAGCTCTATCCAACGACGTTGATGCATGTTCAACTCTTTCTTATCAAAGATATGCTGGAGACTCTTGTGGTCGGTATATATGACGGTCTTCATCCCGTACAATTAGTGTCTCCAAATCTTAAGAGCGAATACGACCCCACCCAGTTCTAGATTATGGGTGGTGTAATTCTTTTCATAAATCTTCAACTGTCGAGAGGAATATGCGATCACCTTTCCCCTTTGCATCAACACGCACCCCAGGCCTTGACATGACGCATCGTAGTAGACCACGAAGTCTTTTGGCCCATTAGGGAGATCCAAAACAGGTGCATTACACAACTTATCCTTCAAGGTCTAAAATGTCATTTCTTGTTCATCACCCCAATCATACTTCTTGTTCATCTAGGTCAAAGTGGTAAGTGATTTGGCAATCTTAGAGAAATTTGTGATGAATCGCCGGTAATATCTTGCTAAACCTAAGAATGAGCAAACTTCTGTTGGCGACTTAGGGGATTCCTAATTCTTAACAACTTCTATCTTATTGGGGTCTACATGAATGTCATCACTATTAACCACATGCCTAAGGAACTGCACCTCTTATAACCAGAATTCACACTTTGAAAACTTTGCGTACAGTTTCTCCTTCTTGAGCAGGTCTAAGATTAACCCTAGATGCGTTTCATGTTCCTTCTTCATCAGATGAACATAATAACAAATATCACTGGTACATTCGTCAGACCAAAGGGAATTACTGTGAACTCAAAGTGTCCGTATCAAGTTCTAAATGCAGTCTTTGGAATGTCGTCCTCATGCACTCCCAGCTGATGGTATCCGGACCACAGGTCTATCTTAGAGAAGTATCATGATCCTTGCAGTTGATCGAATAGATCGTCGATTCTTGAGAGAGGATAACGGTTCTTAATGGTTAACTTGTTCAACTATCTATAGTCGATACACATCCTAAAATAACTGTCCTTCTTCTTGATGAATAATAGCGGTGCTTCCTATGGCGACGAACTTGGCCGAATAAAGCCCTTGTCCTGGAGTTCCTTGAGTTGCTTTGACAGCTCCTCTATTTTAGTAGGCGCCTAGAGATAGGGAGACTTCATGACTAGCATTGCTCTAGGGATTAAGTCGATACCAAACTCAATTTCTCGAGAAGGGGTAATCCGGATAGGTCGTCAGGAAATACCTTGAAGAAGTTTTGAACGATGGCGATGTCTTTTAGTTTCAGCTCCTCTGCTTTCACACTCATGAGATGCTTCACCTTCTCTTTTGGTCGTTCCTCGTAAACCCTAAGCATCTCACCATGTGGTAGTGGAATTCGAACTACCCTCTCATGGCAGACAATTTCGGCCCTATAACTAGACAACCAGTCCATCCTTATAATTACATCGAAGCTTCTATGTCAGAACGGTATTAGGTCTATGTCAAATCTTTGCCCTTCTATTTCCAGCTTACAACCACGTATAACCTTATTGATCTCTACTAGTTGTCTGCTAGCTATTTCAATTTCACAGCTAAAACCTAGACTACTTGGCTTTATATCTAACAGAGGCATAAAGGTAGTGGAAACAAAGTTATAATCGGTACCAGAATCATATAGCATTGTAGCATAGTGGTTGTTTAAAGAGAACGTACCTGTCACAATGTTTGGGTCTTGGCGAGCTTCCTCTGCTCCCATCACAAATACTCTTCCATGTGTCGGATTGCCATTGTTTCCACAACCCTGACCTCTCTCAATAGCCAAAGCTTGATTTGGAAGATTTCCTCCATGTCCTGGTGCTCGGTTCAACCTAGGGCATACTGTCTTATAGTGATCAGTACCACCATACTCATAACACGCCCCATGAGCTATTGTCGGGTTTCTAGCATTCAGTGGGTTCACCATCTTAGGCTCTGCCCTGTAATCCTTGGCAAAGTGCCCTAAGCGGTTGCAGTTTGTGCACGCACGAAAAGGCGTCTCGGGGTAATGGTTGAAATTCTAATTTGTACATTTAGGTGCCGAACTCGTGTACTCCTTCCTAACCGGGTTGGTGATTGTAGCAAACACTTTCCCAGTCCTAGCTCTCTTATTATCACCCTTAATGTTCCCTTCCTTACTCGGCTCTCCGACATTTCCTTTTTTCTCACCACTCTTCTACAAAGATCCATTCCTAACTGCCTCATTGGTTGAATGGCATTTTAGATTGTAGGTGGCTCAGTTGTTGCCACCATCCTATAGATCTATAAAGCAAGGCCATAGATGTACCTTTCTATCCTTTTGTCTTAGGGGCAACCAAGTGAGGGACTAGCCTAGTAAGCTCATGAAATCAGTCAGTGTACGTTGCATGACCAGCTCCCTAACCATAGCCGTGACATCATAGAATTCTATTTCCAAACTTTTGCATCTGTTGACTTGGGCAGTATGTCACATCTCCAGTCGGGCCTGAGTGGAATACGTGTCGATGGGCGTGGACATACATCATACTTCGAGCACAATGGCTAAGAGGAAACGACACACCTAATGGACGTTTTGGAAATCATAACTCGTTGCATTGTTTTAAAAATATGTAAGTTTTACATGATTTAAAAGAAGTTAAACATTTGCGGAAGCATAAGTAAAATGTAGCGGAAGCATAATTAAGTTTTAAAAAGTCAACGAGTACGAATGAGAATTAAGCTTTGAAATTGGTTATCATATGTGCACGAAGACGCACCATAGCACGTTAAGAAGTCAATAGCTAATCATCCTGAGAAACATTGTCTTTAAACGTACACCATAATGTTGGTGAATTCCATTGGTTTAAGTTAATACAAAGAGTGGCCACCAAGATTTCAAAACGTATTATGCGTCTTCTATTAAACAGACTACAGCATCAACATAAACAGTATTTTACTGTTGGCTAAGCTCATGACACTGAAAGCTAATTAATCAAACAGGGTTGTTAACTCTCTGTCGCATAGTATCCTGCCCCTTATTTAACGGCGGTCGTGGTCCCAAACCAAAGACCACCATAGTGCACAATCGACATGAGTATATCCGTTTGTTCTTCGTTTAAGTGGAACACCAAAGCGGATTAGGGATAATTAGTCCAATAGATCTATTTACTCACTTCGCGACTCCCTCAACGGTCCTCCATCGGGGTAACTACAGTTCATGATATTTTGGGCCCACGCAGTTAGGTTTGTCAAGCAACTTTAGGCAACACATAAACATGTAAAACTCGCGGGTATGAATTGTGTCCATTTAAAAAGCAAACTATGGTTTTCTCACCCACATGGTATAAAAGATTTGTAAATCAGTAAAATGTGGGGCGTTCGAATCTCACCTTGAGTTGCAGAGCAACTAGCAGAAAGAAATGCAAGAAGACAACACAAACGAGGAATGGATCGGCTCGACAAGAAGTTACAGTTTAACTTTAACAAACTAAATTCCCACTAGATTTTGGATGATGGAATTGGGTTTACCGATGGAATGAGTAAACTTCAAGCGTGATTCGTTGATAAGGATTTGGGATTTCAAGTTGGATGGTTTGGTGGTTAATTAAAATAAAAATAAATCCGAAAAACAACACGCAAAGTAATAGTATATTCCGTAATAAGTTTCATATGAAAAATGGATATTATTATATTGTTCTTATGTAGGAATTATATAATATAGACAAAAACCATAAGAATAAATCGCCTAGTATATAATACTTTACAAGTATTATATAAGAAAAGTGTTTAAAATAATGGTAATAATATAATTCGACACTTTTTCAAAATGTCACAACTTAAATAGTCAAATAAGTTCGTGCGGTGGTGAAAGTAAATATTCGTTTTAAGTTATGAAATAGATAATGGCGTTTATTAAAGTTTTTACAAAATTATTATTTTATCTATTAGAATTATTAAAAATAATATTTTATATTTTAGTGTCCGTTGCGCCGTTTTAAACTAAAACTAGTTGTTTGTTTATAAAAAGTTATAGTTTTTGTTTTATTTACCGATTTATTGTAAAATCACAATTTAATAATATTAAAAACTATGTAAACTTTGTCATTTTATAGGGTTACTAAATAGTATAAAATTTAATGAAATTTTTACTAAGGTGTAATAATTTTTAGGAAAATTTCGGCTCATGACTGTGCCGTTTAATTACGACGTTCCCATTTTTTTGTCCAAAAACTCAACCGTTTTCCCTTTTTAAATTAAACCCATGTTGCAAAATACGCAGTTTTTATTATATATTTTTATATATATTATATATATTATATATATATATATATTTATTATATTATTATATCATATATATATATATATTATACATATATATATATATTTATTTCTTTATATATCTAGACAAGATCGGTTTAAAGAAACAAAATTAGATAAAACAAACACACCCGTATTGGGGGTGCTCTGTCTCAATCGCACCCTTACGGGGCGGTTAGAAAACGAACACCAAAACGCCCCTTTAGGGCTCGTTAAACTTCAAATCCAAAACGCACTCTATGTAGGTGTTTAACCCACAGAAGGAACACAAAACAACTCCCTCTGCTAAAGTAACATGAAGATCCCAAACACCCTTTTGGGGCCATAAAATCACAAACCAAACACACCCTTACGGGCGTTTATCCACTAAACCAAACACCCTTTTCGGGTTGTAAAAAACAGAAAAAAAAACCACTTTTAAAATTAATAAATAATACAAGAAATGAATTCACAAAAATAAACCACCATACAAAAGGTGAATGGTGTGGTGGTCGGCACGCAGCTGTGACAGCCGAGGGGGGGGGGTTGGTTGGCTCTTGGTGGCTGTCGTGGGTGATGGCAAGTGAGGGTGGCTACGGCTGTTTGGTTGCATGGTGTTGGGGTGGAGGTTGGGGGGAAAGGCGCGCTCGCTGGGGGAGGTAGGTGCGTAGATGACGATGGGCTTAGCGGTGGTTTCGTTGGCGGCTGAGCCACGACAATGGTGATGGTGTTTTGGCGTCGTCGTTGGTGTCGTTCGTGGTGGCGGCGTCATGGGAGGGGGGAGGTGGTGGTGTGAGTGGTGTCGAGGATGGCAGCAGGGGGTGTGGGGCAGCCGCATGATGGTGTTGGTTTCATGTTGGTTGGATGTTTGGTTTGGCTGCCGGTGGGGAGGCGGCAGCCGGAGGAAGGTGGAGGCGCGTTGGCGGCGTATGGAATGATGGGGATCCGGGTAAGATCGGGGTCATGAGGATAACATCTTTGGTTTTCGGTCGGAGCGCTCGCCGAAAAAACTTTATCGGCGGCGGCGGCAGGTGGCGCGGGTGGCCGGCGGCCGGCGGGATGGGATGGGCGGACATATTTGTGAGAAGATGGAGGAGGAAGATGATGTTTGTGTGTGTGTTATTTTTTGTATAAATGATTTAAAAGTTTGTAAATTTTATATATATAATAAAGTTATAAAATGAAATGTAAAATGTGTAATAGTTTAGGGTTGATTGTGTAAATGTTTCCAAGGGTCCAAAAATGTAACATTTGAGTAACTTTCATTAAATATTGGTTCGGGACTCATTGTGGAATAGTTAACGGTTGCAATTTAATTACGAAAGTTGACGCCCGTCCCGGTTGTTTTCCAAATCATTTTCCTATAAAAAATAAGTATTCACTCGGCTTTATTTTATAATTGTTTTTTTTCTTGTTTATTTTTTTCTTGGTCTAACACGGGTATCGTTGTTCGTTAAAAATAAAACTTTTAATTTGACTTTTGAGTTTTTACAATAATGCTTTTGATAACAAATAATTAAAGATTTTATTAAATATTTTTATTTATTAAAGAGTGATACAATATAGATGTATTTATTTTACTGTGTCGGTAAAGCGTTGTCTGTCAAATTTTGCGAGGGTATTTTAGTTACTTTAGGATTGGTTTCGCGTCTAAAGGCAAAAACTAAAGTTGTCTGAATGTCGTTTTACATTTCAAATTGCTTTAGAGTCGAGTTGTGAAAAACGTAGATTAGCGGTCGTTTTTTTATAGTCAACCTTAGGAATAAAATCTAGTATTTTCTCGTTTTTCAAGTCAAATGAGTTTAAAAAATAAATTTTGTACTCGGGTAGTAATGATATATATGGATTTATTATGTAAAATAGTTCTGAAAATTTAATTTTACCAGTTACGCGGTAATCGTTTTTATGTGATGATAAAAGGTCAAAAGTCAAGAAGTCAAATCGGACCCGAAAAGTTAAGGGTAAAGTAGTCCTTTAAAATATCGAAAATTGCGAGGTGTGACAGTACCTACCCCTTAAAGGAATCCCGTCCCGGGATTCTTTTTCTTTTGATTTTGTTAACCTATTTTTGTGTGATCAGGAACTTATTTAGGATTTACCAATTCCGTTTTTTAAACATGGCGTGATACAAATTTTATCAGCAAAGATTCAATGTTTTGACACTTCTTAATACACAAATTTTTTGGCTAAGTTTGACCAGGTTATTTAATTCATTAACTGAGTATTTTAGAAAGATATCATTACAAGTTTTGTGGTTGATATAAACCCGTTATAAAGAAAGTCCTTTAGTAGTGAAAACATAAAAGGAGAAAGTGTAGACGCGTGGGTATGTCTGTATAAGGGTTTAAATGTTTTAAGGCAGATGATATTGTATGGGCCGCGTGACAGTATTATTCGAACGAGGCTAGATAAAAGGAGGTAGTATTAATTTACTTAGAAAAGTACGAGGATTGTTCGTGACTCAATCTCACCTTAAACCAAAGGAGGCGAATAAAGTATAACGAACCGACTCTAATCGCGACTCTAATAAATAGATGCGCCGTTTAGAACGAGTAAAATCTAATTAATATTAATGGAACGTTGCACACAACGTTTAACTAGGAAATAGACAACCATATATGTTTTTGCTTTAGTTTAGTCAACAAAAATGTGTTTTTACGAGCTTATTACATGTGTATGAAGATGTTACTACAGTTCATTACGGAAAATTACTATTTATAGAAAGTTTCCATTTTGGGAAGTTGTTTAGTTTCTGGGCGTTAATAGTATCCCCTAATTTAATCGTTTCCAAATTTCCAAAAACAAACTATTGAAACCTTATCGTCCAACCAAAATCCGTAGCTCGCTAAATATATATATAAAAACTTGCTATATTTAAAATAAAATAACCAACGACAATGACTTATCATTTTTAGAAAATTTCTAAATCTTCGTTTTGATATTAAGAAGTTCCACGAATATTTTCAAAGACTTTCGACACTTAATAAACCTTTCAAAATATTGTTAAACGTCCGTTTACTCATCAAAATCTTTATTAAAATATTTATTCATTTTATTCATTTGAAAATCATAGCACGAACTATGGGATTAGGCGTGAATCAAAGTATATATTACACAACAACAATAATATAACAACCGGTGATGGGATGCGGTCAAGTGAAACATTTTGAGAAACAATTTCCATACAGAATAACTCGGTCATCAAATGGAGGAGCTCAAGGGGGAAATGTAATTCTAAGAATGAGATAAGGTAGTACAAGCGAGGCCTTAAGATTGCTGTGTGATAAGTCTCGGGTCGTGTCACTACCTAGATCTTTTTAACGGATTTTAGGTGGGTATCCAGGTTCGAGGTCAACTTACTTGTTGTGGTCATATCTGTAGTGTTCCCCTAACTCTGAGAGTTACAGCAATATTTTCTCCAAATTCTAGGAGTGTGTCTCATGTAGTTCTTTCATTAACTTCCAAGTTCGGTTAGTTAGCCTAGTCCTTAGGTCAATTTTTGAGTAGACGCTACACTCCTCGTAGTTGATCTGTGAAATAGATCATCTATACCTAGGTAAAGAGGTAACGGTTTATCTTGTAAATTTTCGAATGTCGTTTTTGTACATCCTGAAGGATCCATCAGAGGTTTTGTCGATACGAGGATCTCATAATTCACGTGATTCATTTCTCACTAAAGGTTAAGTTATGAAGCGAAATCTTCTTAGTTCTATTGGTTTTATAATCAACTTAGAGTGATATTGCTCATTACATTCTAGAAACTTTCAAATCCATAATTTCAATTGACTACACAGGAAGCATGATTTAGTCTCTCGGCTAAGGTTGTGGTGTTTCCATATGCTAAGGTTTAAGAAAAGCTACTTGGTTATGACGCTTACGGATGCGAATCTGGACTGACACTGACTACGTGAGTACGACGCAAAATATTAATTTAAAAACACAAGTACAATATAATCTCGTTGACAATGTAGAGGAAAAGAAGAAAATAGAGATGGAAGCGTAGGGGAGGTATATTTTGACAAAAAATTATGGTGACTACACCAGGCTTAGCATGGTCCTTCTGAAGTATCCATAGATGATCAGGCTATGCAATTTATTTATGAACTAACGTTTAAAATGCTCATTTCTTCAAACTAATGTTATATTAAAGAAAAATCTTATATGGTATAAACGATATAGTTTATAAGGTGGCAAAACAGTTCGTGGTAATGAAAACAAGGTGACACAAGGTATTTTGTAAGATAACAGGAAATGCTTTATGAGGCGACAACAAAATAGTTTACGAGAAGGTTACGTGACGGTTTATAATGTAAAGGTAGTAACAAATGGTTTACAACGTTGACGACCCATATAATTTTTAAAAGTGGCAACATTAATGGTTTATAAAAGACACGAAGTAGTTCATAAGATGTTGACAACATATTTCATAAATTGACAGCGAAATAGTTTATAAATGACAACGAAATAATTCCTGAGGTGACACGGAAATAGTTTGTAAGATACCTGCAAAATAATTTATAATAGGGTAGCAAAAGGGTTTATAATTAACCATAAATTAGGTTATAAAATGAAAACGAGTTGGTTCATTAATTTATACTCAAATTTGGTTATGAGGGTTATAGTAAGATATTTGTTAAAAATGTTGACAAGAAATCGGTTCATGGATATGATATCAAAATAGTTTATAAGGTGTTGAAATAAACAAGAAGCTATCAGCAAACGGTTTGTAAACTGGTGGTAAAATAGTTCATAACGCCAACAACTAGGTTTATAAGATGACACTAAAATAGTTCATAGGATACCATCTAGTTAGTTATTAAAGTATAAGACAGTTTCACCTAAATAATAGAGAAAATGGTTGTAAGTCGGTATGGAGTAGCTTAACTTATATCGTACTAAGAGAATTAAAGTGTAACTGACAAAATCGTCATGACACAAATTGAACAAATGATTAGGGAAACAATCCCACATTACACGAAAAAATTCACATGTTAAGTACTGGTGCATAACTCTTAGAGATTTCAGGCTACGTTACTTAGGTTTCACTAGATAAGGGAAAAATCTCTCCTTTTTAAACATCAGCGGTATCTTTTGACGGCGTGTTTAGAGTTTTCCAATGAGTTTTAACCTCCCTAAATACGGTTGCCCAATGTTCAGACTTCCTAAATTGCCACTATTTGGCCTCTACAGTTGGAATATTGAAACGGGTGTCCTATTAATTCCTACGCACCAGTGGCCAACACTCTTGTAGTTATTGCACTTCACAGGCATGGTCCAGTGTGATGCAACTTTCGTTTGTTGTAGAAGTAGAATTTTTATTTTATTTTTGGCCCATTTTTACTCCTTGGTTTCCTACGCGTAGACGACTCCATTTGTTGCAAGCCATGTGGATTCTTTCCTCATAGTCAGTTTTAGCTCCATTTGCATTAGCAATTCCGTTGGGTTACAATACACTCGATCCAACGTGGATCCTCATTCCTTGTCTGGGCGTCGGGTTTTATTTACTTCAAAATCAGAATGGGGTAAGGAAATGAAATAAGCCGATTAAAATTTTTGAATAAGTACTTGACTAATTTATACAATTGATATATTTTAAATGAAGACGGCCGTCCCAAAATCCTTTCAATAAGAGATTATAAATGAGCCCACTTAATTAATCTCTGATGCAATTAAGGCACGTAATCATAAAATCTTCTAGGTGTCGGATGAAAATACGATTGCAGACAACGTCGAACAAGTATGCGGATTGAGTTTTAAAACTCGTCTTTCGGAGACGGGGAGAAAAAGTAAGATTAGAGGAAGATCGGACATAGAGTTCAAAATAACTGATGTGTCTCTACAGTTAAAGTAATAAGATTAAGCTCTTTTATGAACGAGTTTACAAGCATTTTACCATATTCAAAACCTCATGTACAAGCTCCGTCCATTCAAGACTTGTGAAACTTAGATTCATACAAATTCCATGTAAACATAACGATTGTGGGTTTTGCATATTCGTATTGTATAAGGTTATGTATAAGAAATATTCGAGAACCATTTGCATCGACTTCACAATGTCTTAGATAATTTTAGAGACCATTGTGTCATCCTACAAATGTTAGATAGGTTATTTAGTATTTATTAGACAACTTTATACATAAACAAGTGGGGATATATGTAACACAAAACGGTACAATCGGCAGAGAATAGATAAAGAGCCAAGATAAAGTAAAGTCATAGGAAAAATTAAGCTCAAGGGCAACAATAATCGCATCTCAGCAACATAAACTCAGGGAATTGATAAACGAAGGGCAGAGATAAAACCCTAACATAGCTTGCTCAATGGCAAGATGATGTCACATATTCGCCATAGCAAAAGCACGTATAAGGCACACATAAAAGCACGTAAGGATCACATACTGGTTATAGACCAGACCTAGATATTCTACCTGGTTCTCTATAACCTTGGCTCTGGATACCAATCTGTCACACCCCCAGACGGCGGCACTGGACAGGAACTTTACGTGTACGTGGGCGTTGACGTCATCATACTTCGAACCTTCAGGAACAATGAGATACGACCACTAATGGACGGTTTTGGAAATCATAAATCGTAATTGCATAGTTTAAAAATAACTAAGTTTTACATGATTTTAAAAGAAATTTATCATTTGAAAAAAGCATAAGGTAAAATTGTTGCGGATAGAATATTATGTTTTAAAAGTCAAACGTGTTACGAATGATATTAAAGTCTTGGAAAATGGTATTCTCATATTGACGTAGATCACATAGAACGTTAAGAAGTCCCAAAGCTAATCACCTGACGTAGAACATGTTTAAGAACGTCAACATAAGTTGGTGAAATTCATAGGTTTAACGTTAATACATGAGTGGACCACAAGATTTCAAAAGTATGCGACTACTATAACAGTACAGCTATAAATAAAAGTATTTTAATATTGCGCTAATGTCCATGACATGAAGATAATAATTAACAGGGCATGTTAAACATCTGTCGTATAGTATCTCCTGCCAATTACCGGAGTCCCAACAAAGAACCACCATAGTGCACAATCGGACATTGGAGTAATATCGTTTATTCTTCGTTAAGTGAAACCAAAGCGGATAGGCGATAATTAGTCCCTAATAGATTTATTTTACTCATCGTGCTCCCTCTTAAACGAGCCCTACGGATCTTCGAGAAATACCAGTTCATGATATTTTTGGGGCAAGTAGTAGGTTTTGTAAGCAACTTAGCAACACTTAAACATGGGAAGACTCGCGTAAAGAACTTTGTGTCCAATTTAAAAGCAAATAATGTTTCCTCACACCCTTGGTATAATAGCATGTGTAAATCAGTACAAAGTGGGGACTATGCACTCACCTTGATGTTAACAGAGCAACTAGCAGAAATTCCAAAATTAAGCACAGCACAAACGGGAACGATCGGCTTGACCAAGAAGAGAAGTAGTTACAGTTTAAACTTCACAACTAGATACCAATAGATTGGATTGATGAATTTAGGTTTCCGATGGATGAGTACATCAATGCGACACGTTGATAAAGGATTGAGGTTTCAGGTTGGATGAGTTTGGTGGTTGGTTAAATAAAATAAATCGAAAAACACACACAAAGTACATAGTATATTCCGTATATAAATTACATATGAAAAATGAATTATTATATAGTTCATATGGTGAATTATATAATAAAGACAAACAACCAAAAGAATAAATCGCAGTATATAATACTTTACAAGTATTATATAAGAAACGTGATTAGAATAATGGTAATAATATAATTCGACACTTTTTCAAAAGTCACCAATTAAATAAATAAAAAGTTCGTGCGTAAAAGTAAATATACGTTTTAAAGTTATGAATTAGATAAATGACGTTTTTAAAGTTTTTACAAAACTTATTATTTTATCTATTAGAATTATAAAATAATATTTTATATACTAGTGTTCCGTTGCGCGTTTTAACTAAACTAGTTGTTTTGTTTATAAAAGTATAGTTTTCGTTTATTTACCGATTTATTGTAAAATCACAATTTAATAATCTTAAAAATATGTAAACTTTGACCATTGTATCGGGTTTCTAAATTAGTTATAAACTTTAAATGAAATTTACTATGTGTATATATTTTTAGAAATTTCGGCATATGTCTTTGCGTTTTATACGACGTTCCCTTTTTTTTTTACAAAACTGTACGTTTTTACTTTTGTTAAATTAAACCATGTTGCAAAATACGCATATATCATTTATAATATATATATAGATATATATATATATATATATATATATATATATATATAGATATATATATATATATATTGCATTATATTTTATATATTCTAGACAAAGATCAGGTAATGAAACAAATTGAACAAATTACCAATACAAACCCACTTATTGGGGTGCCTGTCCCAAAACGAACCCTTAGGGGCGGTTAGACAACTAACCAAACGCTCCTTTAGGGCTTGTTATACTCAAATCCAAACGCAAACTCTATGTAGGTGGTTAACTCAACCAGAAACAAACACCCCCTCTGCTACAGTAACAACGCAGATCCAAACACTCTTTTGGGGCCATAAAATCACAAACCAATCACACCCTTACGGGCGTTTATCCACTAAACCAAACACCCTTTTCGGGTTGTAAAACCAGAAAACAAACACCCCTTTAAAATTAATAATAATACAAAAAATGGAAATTCAAAAAATAATCCAAACCATCCCACAAAGGGAGGGAGGTGGTGGTGGCACACGGCTTTTTTGTACGCCGCGGGGGCGGTGGTGGCTCCTTGGTGGCTGTCGTGTTTGGTGTGGTGATGGCAGGATCTAGTAGTGAGGGTGGTATACGGGCATTTATTGTTGGTACCGGCAAGGGGTGGAGGTGAGCGTGGTGGTGACGTAGATGACGATGAGGTGGCGGTGTTGGTGGTGGTGGTTTTCGTGGCGGCGGCTGAGCCACGACAGTAGTGATGGTGGTGTGCGTCGTCCGTAGTGGCATTCCGGTTTGGCAGCGGAGGGCGGGCGAGGTGGTGGTGTGGAGTGTGACTGAGGATGGCAGCGGGGGGTGGTAGGGTAGCGATGTTGGTGAAGGTCATGATGGTGAGTGTTATGGTCTTGGCTGGCGGTGGGGGGAGGCAGCCGGAGGACGGTGGCGGCGAGTGGACGTATGGGGAATCCGGGTTTTATTAGATCGGGTCATGAGGATAACATTTGTTTCGGCCGCCGGAAACACTCGCCGGAAAACTTATCGCCAGCCGGGAAGGGTGGCCGGAGGAAATTTGGAGAAGATGGATGAGGACAATGATGTTTGTGATTGTGTGTTATATTTGTATAAATGATTTAAAAGTTATGTAAATTTTATCTTATTAATAAAGTTGAATTAAAATGAAATGTTAAAATGTGATATTGTTTAGGGTTGATTGTTGTAAATGTTTCCAAGGGGGGCATAAAAATGTAAACATTTGAGTAATCTTTATAAATATTGATTCGGGAATACATTTGGACTAGTTAACGGGTTGTGAAATTAAATTTACGAAAGTTGGCCGTTGTTTTCCAAATTATTTTTTTTATAAAAATGAGTATTCACTCGACTATATTTTATAAATGTTTTTTTTTATGTTTATTATTTTTTGGGGTAAACCGGGTACCTTTTGTCGTAAAATAAACATTAATTTGAACATTTGTGTTTTTAAATAAATGCTTTTGATTAAAATATTCAAGTATTTTATTTAAATTTTTTTATTTAATAAAGAGTGATAAATATAAATTTATTTTATTTCCGTGGTCGGTTTACGCGTTTGTCTTCAAAATTTTGCTGAGGCTCTATTTTAGTTACTTTCTTTTTTGGGTTTCGCGTATCTCAGGCAAACTAAAAAGTTGTCTGGGTATGTCGTCTTCTACATCAATTTGCTTTAGATGTCCGAGTTGTGAAACCGTGATTTATGCGAGTCATTTTTTTTATAAGTTCAAACTTAGGAAATTATATCGATATTTTCTAGTTTTCAAGTTCAAATAAGTTTAAAAATAAATTTGTACTCGAGATATGTAATAATAAATTTGATTTATTATTAAAATATGTTCCGAAAATTTTACCAGTTACGCGGTAATCGTTTTTATGTGACGATAAAAGGTCAATCAGTGTACGTTGCATGACCAGCTCCTACCATAACGTGACTCTAGAATTATGTTTCCAACTTTTGCATCTCGTTGCTTGGGCAGTATTCTTCTTTCATCAATGCCTTAAAATATTCCCAGGTCATGCCAACTGCGGCTTCTCGACCTCTCGTCTAGATCTGGGAGTTCCACCATGTCAGTGCCTTACCGATTAGCGAACCAGCAGCATACTTGACCTTCTAGTTGTCTCCACATCCATAGATATCTTGTAATGCTTCCATTTTCTTGACCTGGCGGGTGTAAGCTACCGCGCTACCCTTACCATCAAATTCCTTTGGCTGGCATGCCATGAACTCCTTGTACGAACACCCATTTTAACCATTGCCCACGTTAACGTTCCTAACATCCTCATAGATGCTATCGTCAGCGGAGTTGTCGTTTTGACTTTCGTTGATCCCTTGATTGCCGATGTGATCACCTACTTGGGCGACGATAGTAGGAAGTAGGTCTTGTAATTGCTGAGCAATGATAGTGAAAAAGTCAGGGACTTTGTCAACACCACTATTTGTTTTGTTTCCTCGACCACCTTGGTCGCCAATTCTTCCACCTCCTCTACCAATCTGCCACCTGTCTTTCCACCTCGTGGTGCAGCAGTTTGTCGGCCAGCATTGCGTGTTGTCATCGTTAAAGGCATTATCTATACGAGGGAGGGTATAGGAAAACACTTGGTAGGAGGAATTTCGCATATAGACGGCCCTAATATACTATTGATCGAATCGTGACCTAAGTTGTCAATACCGAATTGAGTGAGCAGGATGACACAAGCACTCGTGGGTCGTGATACATCTATAATTACGTTGGCCACCATATTTATATATATGCATCCTTTCCCAATTACACTCAGTATCAAGCTCACACAGTCTAGTGATTGACTTATCTAAGACGATAATTACGTGCAGAAACAAGTATAAGCGGAAACCGCACACGTAATTCCTATTATGCAAGCTATATGAAGGTTCCTAGGTTATAGTCTAGGCCAAACCACCTAATTCTCTAATAGAACTAAAACACATGATAGTTCTTAGATTGTTTAAAGCTCGAGGTTGTTTAGACCTCATCTAGGATCATGATAACAAAGACAATAACATGCAACGGAATAAGAACAAATCAAAGTTATCATAACAAGGTTTTTCTTTAGTAACACTCCAAACCCAATTCTACCTTGATCAATGGTAGAACAATTATATCAATGAACTATAACAGGATCAAGTTACCTTGACCTTGAGGCTAAACACTAGGCATTTATAATAAGACTCACGCCTACACACACACACGTTTAGGTGTTTACATCTTGACACACCTAAACCTACATGCCTATATCTCTTTATATACTAGAGATATTAGGTTTTACAAAGGATAAGTATTAGGAAACAACTAAATCTTCCTAACTTTTATAATAATCTTCTGTAATCTTTCATCATTTGAAGAATTCCTCCTTTGTCTTTTAAGTCCTTCATCTTTTATATGTTTTGTCTTATCAACTCAAATATAATTCCCAACAATCTTCCCCTAGTTGATAATGACAAAACCAAAATAAGCACAAACTTCCCCTGAAGCTAATATATATATGAAAGAATAAGGATCTATTATCCCAAAAACTTAATCCTTTTCACAACAATAAGCTATACCAATAAGCAAATTAGTAGAAAAGAGAAGAGAGAAAAGTTGAAAGATTTATTAGAGAGAAAACTAGAGATGGAAGATTACACACACACACAAACTATGCAAATGG
>BQNB010122633.1:0-20248 GCA_026074375.1 Tanacetum coccineum
TGCTTTGCCACATAAAGAATACGAAAGAATTTTTATGTGTCAACCGCAAAAGAAATTTGAGATACTTTATTAATCACTCATCAAAGTAATAATCAAGTCAAAGCTAACAAAATAGATCTTCTTGTTCAACAATGTGAACAATTTATGATTCCGGAAAAGGAGTCAATAGATAATGCATTTGCTAAATTTAACACTATTATTACTAGTCTAAAAGTACTTGATGAAGGTTTTTCTAGCAAGAATTGTGTTAGGAAATTTCTTGCATTAAAGATGAAAAAGGAAGTAAGTGATGAAGATAGCTCAAGCTCCGATAGTAAAGATGAAAAGTATGATATGGCCTTAAAGGAATTCAAGAAATTCTTTAAGAGACGAGGAAGATTTGTAAGACAACCACGAGGCGATAGAAAAACATTCCAAAGAAGTAGAAATAATGGTTATGGTTAAAGTGAAAGAAAATGTTTTAGATGTGGTGATCCAAATCACTTCATTAGAGAATGTTCAAAGCCGCCAAAGAACAACGATCAAAGAGCATTTATTGGAGGAGCATGGAGCGACAATGGAGAAAATGAAGTGGAAAAGACTAAAGATGAAACTTGTCTTGTAGCTCAAGCACCCGATGAAATATGCTTAGAAATAAACTTGGAACCCGATGAGTAGATAAAAGATAGTGGATGCTCAAAACACATGACCGGTAATCGAAAGTTGTTTTCTTCATACAAAGCATACAACGGAGGTAACGTAATTTTCGGAAGCAACTTACGCGGTAAAATCATAGGCAAAGGTACGATTTCTCAAGACTCCTTAATAATTGAAAATGTTGAGCACGTAGATAACTTAACTTATAACTTGCTTAGTATAGGTCAAATATGTGATAATAAATGCAAAGTAATATTTACCGAACACGATAGCGAAATAATCAAAAACGAAAAAGTTATAGGTAAAGGAATTAGGAAAGGAGGATTATATGTAATGAAACTAGGAAATAAACCGGAAGACAAAATATGCCTTGCAACATTAGACGAAAATTCCACACTATGGCATAGAAGATTAGGTCATGCTAATATGCAACTAATTCAATCATTAGCGTCTAAAGAATTAGTTAGAAATCTACCTAAACTTAAATACGACCAACATTTTTGTGATGCTTGCAAAGTTGGAAAGCAAGCTCACGTAAGTCACAAGGCCAAAAATATAGTCTCAACAACTAGATGCTTAGAACTACTTCATATGGATTTGTTTGGCCCCTCCGCCATACGAAGCTATGGAGGAAATCGTTATACCTTAGTAATTGTAGATGACTATTCTCGATACACTTGGACTAGATTTAGCAAAATGATCCAAAACAAATTAGGATGTTTTATTGTATCAATTAGAACGGATCATGGTCGGGAATTTGATAATGAAGTACAATTTGGAAAATATTGTGATTTAAATGGGATATCTCACAATTTTTCCGCTCCTCGTACTCCACAATCAAATGGGGTAGTAGAACGAAAAAATCACACCTTATAAGAAATGACTAGAACCATGTTAAATGAATAATCCATTCCTCAAAAATTTTGGTGCAATGCGATCAATACATCAACTTATATAATTAATAGAGTTTCTATTAGACGTATTTTGCGAAAAACTCCATACGAGTTGTTAAGAGGAAGGAAACTACTGTTTTTTTAATGATTAGTATTGATTAGTGTTTATGTCATACAAGGACTGTACACCTACTAGAGTTATCCTTATGTTTATAAAAGGATCTCTAAGAAGGTATTAGAAGAGAGATAGATGAACACGAACAACAAAGCAACAATAGCAAAAAGCATTAGTTAGCAATATTAGAGATTATTATTGTATTAGGGATCTGCAATGCGGTCGGCACTCGCGCGCGCACTCTCTCTCGAGTTATAATACAAAAAACTTTTGATTAAGGCATTGTGTGTTCTCTTAGTACTGCCAACTAGATTCCGCATAGTTGACAGTATATCAGTGTTTCATTAGTATATGATCCTACAAGTGGGATCAGAGCTTGTGTAGAGGACTCTGTCTAGAAGAAACTTTTAATCATTCGAATCTTTTAAAAACTCCTAAAAGATGTCTGAAAGCTGAAACCTATACCTCCGTTCCTCGTCCGTCACTGCACGGAGAATCCCTTTTGTAAAGAAGGGGGAATATGACCTATGTTTGTCATGGAAGATGCGTCGGTAAATTGCTAGCCACTCCGCCGCCTCGTCAGTATTTATGGGATTTATCACAATGGAGACCAAAGCCACAATGACCTGCATCCTCGTCAGCACTAAAAACTTCGCTTGCTGCTACGCAAGTGAAACTAATGAGAAAGCTTTAACATATTCTTTCTGCAAATACCTGATAGACATCTTCTCAGTTTTCATGATGCTGCAGATGCAAGAACTTTATGGTCTGCCATAAAAGTAGATTTGGAGGTAATGAAGCATCAAAGAAGATGCAAAAGAATCTTTTGAAACAGCAATTCGAGACGTTTACTATCGGTCTTGGGAAGAGCTTAGATTCACATATGAAAAAGATTTTAGCATTATTATAGTATCTTGATTATATGATGCTAAAGTGTCCCAAGAAGATGCTAACTTGAAGTTTCTAAGAAGCCTACCATCTGTATGGCATGTAGTTGCTACAATGATTCGGGGACAACCTGGATTGGATGAGTTGGATTTTGATGATCTCTACAACAACTTGAAGGTGTATGGAGCATGAGTTGAAGGGTTGTTTAAACTCAAGCTCACAAAATATTGCTTTTCTGTCCACTGAAGTCAAAGGCAGTACTTTGAAACAAAGTACTGCTGACCCAGCACATATCCCAAAAGGATATACACAGGCTGCCTCAAGCAAGGTGCAAACTGCTCCCAACTGTGCTTCTCACTCAGATGAAATCATATGTTCCTTCTTTGCTCAACAAGCATCTATGCCTACAACTCATGATGATGAAGACCTGCTACAAATTGATGAGGATGCTATGGAAGAAATTGATATTCGATGGCAGGTGGCTATGCTTACGGCAAGTGATAAGGAAGTTTATAGAAATAAACAGGAAAGACCCATAGACCTCAGCCAAAAAAAAAGAGAACGGGATCAACTTTTGATAAGTCTAAGATTGAATTGTTTAAATTGTTTAAAGTTGGGTCATTTTGCTACGGGAGTGCTGGATTTGCTAAATATCAAGAAAACAGACGCACAATTGGTAGTTCAGGAAAGAGGATAGCGCGCGGCTATTAAGATCCAAACTCATCTTGCACGAGCGCGCGCGCGCACAACAGACAACAATGAAGGACATTGGACTGGAACATAAGGAATTTGATGCTGAACCAGTGACATTTGCTATGATGGCAATGACTGAATCTTGAAGAAGATGATTGGAGCATGGAGTTGATGCTGAGCATGGTGCAACTTTGGACCAAGGATGGACTTGGTGATTTTGACTGGAGCAACAAAGCTGATGATATCACCAGTGTCACTATCATTGATGGCTACAAACTCAGAGGTCCTTATGATTCCATAATGTAGGGTATATCTTTATAAAAGCTGCTTTGAAAAATATCAAACTGAGGCAAAAGACAATTTTTCAAAAAGGGCTAGGACTTGAAATTTTAGGCTATCAAATGAGCTTAGAGTCATTTGAAGTCAATACTTAAACACATGAAAAGATATGTAATATGCATGGGGTGTTAATGTCATTGAACAGATGAATATGATTAAAGATAAGGGATTTGAAACTAGAAGAAAAACAAAAAGGGAACTAGATCAAGCCTTAAAAGAAGAGTTGATTTCAAGGTAAACTTGAAAAATGGTCAAATGCTGCTGTATCAAACATTGACAGCTACTATCAAACAAAGATATGTGTCTGATAAGTCATGTATAGGATTTGGGGTTGAGTCTAGTAGTGATATGGAAAGTGACAATTCATCTGGGAATACAAATTCGAATGAATCTTTGTATTCAAATTTTCAAAAAGAAAAAGGATTTCATTCAGTACCTCCACCCACAGGTACAATTATTCCACCTAGGGCTAATGTCTCCTTTACAGGGATAGATGAACTAGCTATAGGAATAGGTCGTTATTCAGAGAAAAACAAAAGTTGTCAACCAGAAATGATAGAACATAGTATTTTTGAAGATTGGGTTGATAGTGATGATGAAGAGGGACTGTTTATAATTTTCTGAAATTCAACAGAGGAAAATGGTTTGAACTCAGAAAATAGTGAAAAATCTTTTGGGAAAACAGGTCAACCTATAAAGTCAGACAGTGTTGGTCAAGAATCTAGGATAAAGGGAGTTGGGCACTAAGGGGGGTAAACATGTTTTGTATGTTACAGTCCGATTCATAACATATCACTAGATTGTAACCTACACGAAAGATAACTTCTATCATACCCTAAACTCATAACCTATGGGAACTCAGGGTTAAAGGATTCAAGTACCAGTCTGGAATAATATCAATAGGGTAACATTTTGTTACTTCTACAGGTTTCTCCTAGGTTCCCCTAACCAAAAGAGGTCGTTTACCCCATCAGCAGTATCTTACACTGGGAAGGTTGAAAAGTACTGCTAGCCAAAAATGACCACGAACAGTACCTTCAAAAGTACTGCTACATGTTTTATCAGGTACTGCTTAGACCTAGAGTACCAAGAAGTACTTTCACAACGTACTGGTAGACCTTATTATCTCGGTTGGATCATATAAGAACCTAGAAGCCTCAAGTGTTTTTCACCATCATCAAGGTATTCTACCACAAGGGTATCCTTAACAGACTCAACAAAAGAACAAGAAAAATATAAAGTCTATCGTGTTAAGGAAAGGAAGTACTATGGGATCACAAGCAGTACTTCCACAAAATGTAAGAGTCAAAGGGGGTGCCATGATAAATCCAAAACAAACATGGAGACCAAAAGGGAATTATCTAGATTCTGTAAATAGGAATAATGGATCTTACACACTCAAAGCATTTGAGTATGTAACTTCATTAGGGGTTTCAAGTCAGTTATGACTTGTGTCCCTAAAAGAGTCTAATTCTTTAAATTGTTTGTATTAGGGTCAATCAGAAGAAGATTCTCAAAGGATTTTGTATTTTTGACAGTGGTGCTCTGGAAGTATGACAGGGAGACAAGGACAAAAAAGCTGTTCTGATTTTAAAGAATTCAAGGTGGGTTATGTGGCTTTTTGGAAATGATTCTAACAGGAGGAAGAAATCTTAGGAAAAGGAAACCATCAAGACATCTTGCATGGACTTTGAGAAAGTCAGCTATGTGGTAGAGTTAAGTTCAATCTCTTTCTGTTTCTCAAATTTGTTAAAGAAGCACAATGTACTCTTCACAGTAAGGAGTGTCTTATCTTATTACAATATTCAAGTTTGTTGATGAAGATCTGGTGATACTTCAAGATCCTGAAAGGATTGAATGTATAAAGTCTGGCATCTGTAGAATATTAATTACCTTTGGAGGAGTAACTTGTTTGGTTGCAAAGGCAACATAGGATGTAGCCTGTCTTTGGCACAGAAGATTGGCGGAATGTTACTTTCAAGAATATTACAAGTTGGTTCAAGGCAATTGGTTTAGAGGTTTTCTGCCAAGGACTTCCATGCTTGATCATTCTATGTCTAGCAATGTAGAAATGGTAAACAGCAACAAGGCTTATTGCAAAAAGGTTGAAGAAAGAAACAGTAAGAGAACCTTTAAGAATGCTCTTATGGATTTATTTGGACCTGGTTCAGTAGATAAGTGTAAATAAGAAAAACTTATGGCCATAAGGTTCTGATTGAGTGCTTAAAATTAAGCCCAAAGTTGTCCCTTAGGCTATTTTGTTTAACAGTTTTAGCCTTTTGCTTATTTGATTTTTCTTGCTTATTCTGCTTGTTTTCCTGGCTTAATTATACTTAGAATTGCTTATTAGGTGTAAAGTAGGATATGTCTTAGCTTACTTTTCTTTTTACTAGCTTATTAAGTTTTAAAATTAGCTTAAACATATAGCATTTTAGTCCTTAGTTAAAAATAGCATATCTGTCAACTTTAAATTTGCTTATAACAGCTTATTTTTAAGTTTTTGTAAAAACTCATTTTTTTAAACTTGCTTATTTTGTCTTATTTTACAACTTTGCAAAACGAAATTTTAAAAAAAAATTTAAAAAGTGAGGCCACAAGGATTCGAACCCTGGACATCCCTTATAACACACACTCGTCCCACACTCTCACACACTTAACCAGCGGCACCAGTAGAGCCATCTGGTTAAGTTTCACACCACTTTATTTTTATAGTCATTTTTCCCCTTTTGCCTTTCAGCTTATTTTTGGCTTATTCCAGCTTATTCCAATAAGTTGTTTTGCCTAGCTTATTTTTCTTAGGATTGTCATAGTTTAAGCTATTTTTCAGAATTTTTATAAATCGTTTAGTATTTTTTATATTTAATTTTTGTTAAAATCGTTTTTAATTCATAAAAAATTATTAAAAAGTCAAAAAAATATAATTCTTTTTTTGAAAATTTTATTTTATCATTTTGCACCTAGGAAAATTAAATTTGCACTCGTAGGGTTAATTTTGTAAAATTTAGTTTTTTAAAGAACGGGATTCGAATCCCGTTCTCGTTTTTAGGTTTAAATCCGTTCTAGCTTTCGTTTTTAGGTTTTCTTTCATCGTTTTTGCATTTTAATTGTAGAAATTAGAAAACCAACTCCAAAAATCTTAATCCCATTCAAACGCGCGATCACGAACGTAATCCGATTTTCAATTCGCACCTCGTTGGGAGAACGACCCGGGTAGATTTTTGAGGGATTTTGTTTTGGATAGAAACGAATCTTTTAAAAGCCTCTCGGAATACTTTACCGTTGATTTAGCCTTATTATTTATATATATTTATTATATATTTATATAATTAAAAAGGTTGAGTTTAACCCCTGCAATCATTTTGGCGCCGCTGCCGGGGAGGTGTGTGCGATTTTCGTAAACGTTTGAAGATTAGTTTTTGAAGACCCTTCCCTCGTGAAGTTATCATTCCCGTTTGTGAATATTTTCTTTTATTTATAAAAATATAAAAAATACAAAAATATTTTTTATTTTCTTTTATTAGTATTAGTATAAGACAAAAAAAATCAAGAAAAAATCAAAAACATAAAAAAATTGTCCTTAATCAAGAAATAAAAATCATCATCAATATAATGCTCTCAACTTGAGCATTATCATAATAAGTTCCCAATCAAAAGATTCAAAACTTGCCTTTTGTGTCACTTGCGAGGTACGACTCACCTTTAAAAGTTTAACAAACTATAAGAGAGGTTTAAAGAGGGTTGTTCCGAGGAACTACGACCCTAAAGGAGAAAGGTTTTTAATAGCTTTGCGTTTTCCTACTCCTCCGCTCCTTTGTGCGTTTTACTTTTAAAGAGCTATCGTGAAGCTTGTCGATTATTGGTTTAAGTTATTCGATCTCGTTTTGTCCATTAAAATAAATTGTGAAATAAATTGAAAAACCAAAAATATTTTTTTATTTTCTCTTAATTTCTTTTTAGTGCATGCGCACTCGTTCTTCTTCTAATCTCATTGGTAATTCTTCTTCTAATCCAACCACTTCAAACCCGAGACGTCGTAATCGTAGACGTTCAAATCAAATAGTCAAACCGTTCGCTCTTGAAGAATCACCCGTAGTTACGATGGCCGATCAACGTACTATGGCGGAATTGCTTCGTGCACCCACTGAGGGTTATGCGGAGGCAATCGTGGTTCTACCAATTCTTGCTGAGCATTTCGAGCTCAAGCACAGTCTCATTAATATGATGACTTCGGACCAATTCTTCGGACTTGAGAAAGACAATCCTCAGGACCACATCCGTTGGTTCAACAAAATAACTTCCACAATCAAATACAAGGATGTGCCTAATTCAGCGATTAAGCTCATGCTTTTTCCTTTCTCTCTTGCGGGGGCAGCCCGTCGTTGGCTTGAAAAAGAACCCCCTCGTTCTATTCTCACTTAGGAGGATCTTGTTTCTAAATTCATCAATGAATTCTTTCCTCCTCAAGAACAACAAACCTTCGAAATGAAATTTCTAATTTTCAACAACAGTTTGATGAGTCATTTTATGAGGCATGGGATCGGTACAAAGATCTCCTTCGTGCTTGTCCTCATCATGGTTTCACCGAATTGCACCAACTTGATACTTTCTATAATGCCTTGAACCCGGCCGACCAAGATACCTTGAATTCCGCCGCCAGTGGCAATCTCTTGGAAAGAAGTACTCAAGATGTGTTGACGATTATTGAAAACAAATCCAAGGTCCGCAATTCACGAAACAAATCGATTGTTTCTCAAGTAAAATCAAGTGATGGTAATTCTTCTTCTTCCGATATAGCCAAGCTTACTCATGTAGTAAATCAGCAAACAAGTGTTGTGACTACCGCTATGACGGCTATTCTCAAACAATTTCAAGCTACCCCACCTCCAGCTTTCGTAAAAGCCGTTGAGGAGATTTGTGTTACGTGCGGTGGTCCTCATCCTTATTATCAGTGTCTCGCCGCCGATGGAAACACTTTCTCGGAGTATCGGGATAATATTCAAGGATACGTTGCAGCAGCCGCAGTTAACTACAATCAGGGTGATGCCGGTTATCGTCCTCCAGGTGTGGTTAATCAAACAAGACCACCGGGTTTTGTTCAACAAAACGGGCAAAATAATCAAAACTGTTTTAGCCAACCTCAAGGATATAACCGAGGAAACAATTTCAATCAAAATCCAACTTATCAAGCTCCAATTCAACAAAACCAAAGTGTTCCTTTAAATGAGTTGGAAAATTTTAAGAAAACAAATGAGGCTAATATGAAAGCCATGCAAGCTCAAATTAACAATGTGAAAAATGAGTTAAGGAATGAAATGCAATCTTCAATTCAAGCTTCAATGTCAAATCAAACAAACGAGCTTAAGAACATGATGGCTAGCTTTTTCCAAATGAACACCGCTTCTACTTCGGGTACGGGATCTCTCCCTAGCAACACCGTTGCTAACCCGAAGGGTGAATTGAAAGCCATTACCACTCGAAGTGGTCTTGTTCTTGATGGACCTACCGTTCCTATGCCTCCTCCATTCATTAATCCGGAGGAGGATGAACGTGTAGAGGAGACTTTAACGGACCCGGAACATGGTGAGTATACCATTAAGGTCCCACCTCCTCAAGTCCAAAAAGCTAAACCTCCTTCTCAAAGAAACTTTGTGATTCACCAAAGGGATCCTCGTTATCCTCATATCCCTTATCCGTCTAGAATGAACCAAGAGAAACAAAAAGAAAAAGATGAAGTCCAAATCCACAAATTTTGGCAAATGTTTAAACAACTTCACATCAATATCTCTCTTGCCGATGCTTTGATTCTTATTCCTAAGTACCAAAAGATGCTTTAAGTAACAGAAAGAAAAAGTTTTTTTTTATTTTGTTGTCTCGTCTTTCCAACAAAGAGAAACTTATTGAAATGGCCCAACACCATTTAATGAAAAATTGCTCAAGCTTTATCCTAAAGAAGCTACCCGAAAAGCTCGGAGACCCTAGGAAATTTCTCATTCTGTGTGGTTTTAGTGAGCTCAAGTGCAAAGCCCTAGCCGATCTAGGTGCTAGCATCAACTTGATGCCACTCTCGGTGTGGAAAAAGTTAGGTTTACCCGAGCTTATTTCCACCCAAATGACTCTTGAACTTGCTAACCGGGATATTTGCACTCCGAAAGGAATTGCAAGAGATGTCTTTGTTCCAGTTAAAAAGTTCACATTCCCCCGCTTGATTTTGCCATGTAGATTATGAAAGCGATCCTCGTGTCCTCCTCATCTTGGGTAGACCATTCTTACGGACCGCACATAGCTTGATCGACGTTTAAATTAGGAAAGAAATGATAGATTTAATTAATTTTGGATTATATCTCTTGCGTAATGAAAGACTAATCATGAATAAAACATGACATCTTCAAAAACAACAAAAAGTTTGATTAAAAAGAGATCTATTTACTCCAACCTCATCAAGAATCAATCAACATGATTGATGTCTATAATGTTTCACATGAGGAAATTCTTAAAGATTTGTTTGCAACAAATCATCCAAGTGGCAATCCCACTTCTCCTTTTTCTTCTTCTCCCGACTTAACTTCACCGGAAGTTAATGATGATATCTTTGATCCGGAGGAAGACATTATTGAGAACTTGCTAAATCTTGATAAAACCAAAGATCTCCCTCCATATCATGATAATCAATTGAGTGGCAATCCCACTCCGATTTCGGAACCTGAGACCAAGTCTTCTTCTTCTTCCCCCACACTTACTTCCATCGAAGAAAGTGATTTAATTTGGGATGAATTCGAAGCTTATCTCGCAAGTGATTCATTTCCATCGAGAAATAGTAATCCTTCATCTCCTCTCCCTCCTTTTCATAATTCTTTAAGTGGTAGTACCACTTCTTCTTCACCAAGTCTCCCGATTTCTGAGACTAGCGACTATTTTCTTGAGAAGTTCGCCGATGAACTCGCTCACATCACATTTCCACCAGTAAATGATGATCTTCCCTTTGATGCCGAATCCGATCTTCGAGATATTGAGTATTTGCTTAACCATGGTCCTATCAAGGAAATGGACTATATTCTCGAAGATTCGGTTGATGAAAATTTTCCCTATGACAATCTTGTTGATACCATTTCTGAGATGTTCACCGATGAACATGCTCTTGATTACTCATCCCCACCATTATGGGATGATTATGATGATGAACTTTTTGATCTTGAAACCGTTAATGATAATGTTTATGATGATCCATTTGACTTCAAGGAAGTGAAAATCAAAGAGTCAAAACTCTTGATTGATGAACTTAATGAACTTGATTCCTCCAAATCAAGTGATTTCTTTCCTTTTCCCGAGTGTGACTCGGCTTTCTATGAGGATTTTTCTGAGGTTGATGCTTTGTCCTCAACCAACAACGAGGACAAGGTATTTAATCCGGGTATACTCATTCATGAAAACCTCTTTGAAGTCACCAACTGTGCAACAACGGAAAAGAATGTAAAGAAGCTCACTAATACTTCTTTAATTCTTGAGAATTTTAATCCTCCTCTTTATGAACTTCCTTTCCACAAAGAAGTTCCCGGGCTCGGAGCTTTACTCTCGTTTTCGTCCAAAAATGAGGAAAAAGTTTTTAACCCCGGGATTCTCACTTCTAAAAGAGTTCATACTTCTCTTCTCCCGGAACTATCTCATCGGGACCCTAAAGCTTTCAAAGTCATTAAAATTTTTGAAAGCCCGATGGAGATTTTTCCTTGCTCTTATGGAGAGGACATCCGTATTTTGGATGTTTCGTGTCTCCATTTCTATCCCCCTTGACAAGCTTAAGTATGGGGGGATCGGGTCAAGCTAAGTGACCTAAAACAAGCGCTTTGTGGGTGGCAACCCATGATTATCCTAGTATTATCATCGTAGTAGTAGTAGTTAAGTAGTAATGATTAAGTGTTTTTTTGTGAGGAGGCTCGCCTCTTCCATTTTTCGTGTTTTGTGTTTGTGTTGTATGTCCAGAATTTCCCGGATTCTTGAAGCCTCTCATGCTCTCGGTTTTGTCCTTCGTTCACAAGAGATTCACATCCTCAGCTTCATTTTGGGAATCCGATATCCAAATCTTATCGACTAACGTTTATCTTTTGGCATACCTAATAAACGGCCTTAGATTTGCGTAGAGACCTTTCTTAAAACATTGAGGACAATGTTTAATTCTAGTATGGGAGGATCTATCTTTCTCCGCCATAAGGGAGGCTTGTTGACATAGTGAAGAAAAACTCTCGAGTTTGGTGCTCGGGGAGTGGAGTAGGCCGAAGAAGAGCTTCATAACCGAACCACTATAAAATCACTTGGGTTGCAGTTTTGATCTTTCCAACTCTTATCTTTTATTTTTTAAATATTTACATTGTTTCTATTGTCTTCTTTTTATTTTCCTTACAGTTCCTATTTTCGTGCAAGTATTGAAATGCACAAAAGTCGAATCTAAGTTTTTATAAAACAAATTTAAATATTAAATTAAAAAAGCGGTAAACTATTCAAACCCCCTTCTAGTTTTCCACAATTGGTATCAAGAGCCACGTTAAACAAGATTTTTAAAATAATTGATATTTGTTTTTAAACTTGAATCGATCTTTGGAATCTGGAAAAAATTTTAGAAGGGCCAATCTATGCAAAGACCACCACTTTTGAAACGTGGATGGATTTATTATTGGAAAAAATAGATTCGAAACTTATGTGAAGTCAAAAGATCTAGATCTTTGGCATGTTATTACCGATGGTGATTTTCCTCCTATTCAATTTAATCCCGAAACTAAAAAGGATGAAATTGTATCTTTTCATAAACAAGATGATGATCTTAAAAAGAAACTTGCAAAAAATAATGAAGCTAAAATGGTAATTTATAATGCTTTGCCACGTAAAGAATACGAAAGAATTTTTATGTGTCAAACCGCAAAATAAATTTGGGATACTTTACTAATCACTTATCAAGGTAATACTCAAGTCAAAGCTAACAAAATAGATGTAGAAAAATTATGAAGAAGTAATTAAGAAAGATGTAGAAACGGTTAAAGGCAAGAAAGAACAAAGTAGATCACTTGCATTAAAAGTGAAAAAGGAAGTAAGTGATGAAGATAGCTCAAGTTCCGATAGTGAAGACGAAGAGTATGCTATGGCCGTAAAGGAATTCAAGAAATTCTTCAAGAGACGAGGAAGATTTGCAAGACAACCACGAGGCGATAGAAAAACATTCCAAAGAAGTAGAAATGATGGTTATGATAAAAGTGAAAGAAAATGTTTTAGATGTGGTGACCCAAATCATTTCATTGGAGAATGTTCAAAGCCGCCAAAGAACACCGATCAAAGAGCATTCATTGGAGGAGCATGGAGCGACAATGGAGAAGATGAGGTGGAAAAGACTAAAGATGAAGCTTGCCTTGTAGCTCAAGCGCCCGATGAAATATGCTTAGGAGTAAACTTGGAACCCGATGAATGGATTAAAGATAGTGGATGTTCAAAACACATGACCGGTAATCGAAAGTTGTTTTCTTCATACAAAGCATACAACGGAGGTAACGTAATTTTCGGAAGCAACTTACGCGGTAAAATCATAGGCAAAGGTACGATTTCTCAAGACTCCTTAATAATTGAAAATGTTGAGCACGTAGATAACTTAACTTATAACTTGCTTAGTATAGGTCAAATATGTGATAATAAGTGCAAAGTAATATTTACCGAACACGATAGCGAAATAATCAAAAACGAAAAAGTTATAGGTAAAGGAATTAGGAAAGGAGGATTATATGTAATGAAACTAGGAAATAAACCGGAAGACAAAATATGCCTTGCAACATTAGACGAAAATTCCACACTATGGCATAGAAGATTAGGTCATGCTAATATGCAACTAATTCAATCATTAGCGTCTAAAGAATTAGTTAGAAATCTACCTAAACTTAAATACGACCAACATTTTTGTGATGCTTGCAAAGTTGGAAAGCAAGCTCACGTAAGTCACAAGGCCAAAAATATAGTCTCAACAACTAGATGCTTAGAACTACTTCACATGGATTTGTTTGGCCCCTCCGCCATACGAAGCTATGGAGGAAATCGTTATACCTTAGTAATTGTAGATGACTATTCTCGATACACTTGGACTAGATTCTTAGCAAATAAAACCGAAGCCTTCGAAGAATTTGAAATATTTAGCAAAATGATCCAAAACAAATTAGGATGTTCTATTGTATCAATTAGAACGGATCATGGTCGGGAATTTGATAATGAAGTACAATTTGGAAAATATTGTGATTTAAATGGGATATCTCACAATTTTTCCGCTCCTCGTACTCCACAATCAAATGGGGTAGTAGAACGAAAAAATCGCACCTTACAAGAAATGAGTAGAACCATGTTAAATGAACAATCCATTCCTCAAAAATTTTGGTGCAATGCGATCGATACATCAACTTATATAATTAATAGAGTTTCTATTAGACGTATTTTGGGAAAAACTCCATACGAGTTGTTAAGAGGAAGGAAACCAAACCTTAACTATTTTAGAGTATTCGGAAGTAAATGTTTTATTCTTAATACAAAAGATTACCTAACCAAGTTCGACCCAAAGTCGTATGAAGGTGTTTTCCTAGGATATTCGCAAAATAGTAAAGCTTACATAATACTTAACAAACAAACAATGAAAGTAGAAGAATCATTAAATGTAACTTTCGATGAGACTCCTCCTCCACCTAAAACATCACCATTGGAAGATGATGAATTAGTCGAAGAAGAAGCTATTGAGGTTAGTAAAACAAAACCCATAGGCAATGATCTTGAAGACATTTCATTAGAAAATAATCAAATAATAAACATTAAAGAATCTAAAAGTCATCCCCTAGAAAATGTTATTGGTAATCTAAATCAAAGAACACTTAGGTCGCAAGCTCAAGAGAAAAGCAATTTCTTTTGCTTTATTTCAACAATAGAACCTAAAAATATAAATGAGGCACTAAAAGATGAAAATTGGGTAATGGCCATGCAAGAGGAACTAAATCAATTTATAACAAATGATGTTTGGGAACTAGTCCCAAATCCCATGGATATGACCATTATAGGAACAAAATGGGTATATAGAAATAAACTCGATGAAAATGGGGTCGTAACAAGAAACAAAGCTAGGTTGGTCGCCCAAGGTTATAATCAACAAGAAGGAATTGATTATGATGAAACATATGCACCCGTAGCTAGACTAGAGTCCATAAGAATACTTTTAGCTTATGCTTGTGCACTAGATTTTAAGTTATACCAAATGGATGTGAAGAGTGCATTCCTTAACGGTGTTATCAATGAGGAGGTTTACGTGGCACAACCTCCGGGATTCATTGACTTCGCAAAACCTAATTATGTCTATAAACTTAAGAAAGCTCTTTATGGTCTAAAACAAGCTCCAAAAGCTTGGTACGATCGACTAAAAGCCTTTCTTATTAAACATAATTTTTCTATAGGAATGGTAGATAACACTCTCTTCACTAAAAAGAAAGACTCCAACATCATTATCGTCCAAATATATGTTGATGACATAATATTCAGATCAACTTGTCAAGAAATGTGTGATGACTTTGCCAAGATCATGCATGATGAGTTTGAAATGAGTATGATGGGGGAACTAAACTTTTTCTTAGGATTACAAATAAAATAATTAAATGATGGAATATTTTTCAATCAATCAAAATATATTAAGGAAATGCTTAAGAAATTTGGACTAGAAGACTCTAAGCCAATGAAAACCCCCATGTCTACGGAAACCAAACTCACAAGGGACGAAGAAGATGAGTCCGTAGATAATACCAAATATAGAGGAATGATAGGTAGTTTATTATACTTAACGGCAAGTAGACCCGATATCATGTTTAGTGTTTGCCTTTGTGCACGCTTTTAAGAGAATCCCAAAACCTCTCACCTAGAAGTGGTTAAACGTATCTTCCAATACATTAGAGGCACTATGCATTTGGGATTATGGTATCCCAAGGGATCCGGCATAGAAACAATAGTTTATGCGGATTCGGATCATTCGGGAGATTACGTTGATCGCAAGAGCACTAGTGGTGTTTGCACATTCATGGGATGTTGTTTAACATCTTGGTTTTCAAAGAAGCAAACCGCTCTTGCTATCTCCACAACCGAAGCGGAATATGTTAGTGCCGGAAAGGCATGTCAACAAGCACTATGGATGAAACAAGCTCTCATAGACTATGGCATTAGGTTAGACAATATTCCAATAATGTGTGACAACAAAGGGGCTATAGACTTAAGTAAGAATCCCGTTCAACACTCACGAACTAAACACATAGAAATTCGCCACCACTTCCTTCGTGATAATGTTCAAAAAGGGAATATCTCTTTAGAAAAGGTCTCATCGGAAGACAACATAGCCGATATTCTAACTAAGCCACTTAAACGTGAACCATTTAACTACTTACGCTTAGGTCTAGGAATGATGGAACAAATTGACTAAGTTTTCAGCACTAAAAATTAATAATGAACTATTTGTCAAAAATCTGAGAAATAATTTCTCAACAGGTGGCGGCCCCCTTAATTCATAAGGGGCGGCCCCCTTAATTTTAAGGGGGCCGGCCAGACTTTAAGGGGGCCACCCACTGAACATAATTTTTTTTCTTCTCTCTGTGTCTAGGCTTCTGTTTTGCACAAAAATACAAAAAAAAATTGGGAAAAACCTATATGAAACCTTTTACAAATTCCTCCATCTAAATGCATATCTCATTACACATAGTCCCATCTCATTTATTTTCTAAAGAAAGTCTTTCTCACAACTAGGATCACATGAAAATTAATTTTCACATATTGTTGAGATATGCTAAAAACATTTCTTTTTCATATGCATAATGCTTTCTTACTTGTTGTCAAAAATATATAATCTAATATATATTTCTTGACAATCTTGGTTGAGCAAAATTAAATCAAGGAGCATTTGGATTATTTCTTAGGTCTTACATGTCTTAGTGTCGAAATAATCACTACTCCACATTTGTTGCATTTAGGCACACACTAGTTTTTGCACAAAAGTTTGGTTTATCTTGTTAATCCTCTTGCTAAGTAAACTTTTTGTGCATTATATCTTGTTTAGCCTTCCTCTCTTATCTTTATATGTCTACATGCCAAAACTATGCATTATATCTTATTGAATGCTTAATTGTTATGTGCTAAAATATCTTAATTGCCATAAAAGGATAGACTTGCTGCAAATCAACCACCAAAACTGAAACCCTCACAAAATTTTTGAGAAAAATCAAATAAACCCACATTCTTCCAACCTATCAAGGGTAGCCAAAATGAGTGTGAAACCCATTTGGAGGAAGAAACCAAGCATTTGCAACTCCTCAAATGTGCTTAATACAACTTCACCCATACTAAAACCACTAACTCCTCATCATGAACCATTTCAAGATAACAATCACCCCAATCAAGCATTACCAAATCCTTGCATTAAGGACACTTTCACATCACCATAAGTTGTCTCACACCCTCCATTCCTCATCTTACCCATCAACTCACATGAAACTCACACTCAAGTTCCACCTCAATGTGACAACCAAACTCAACACACATCACCTTTATCTCCAAGTAGAGAAAGCCTTGTTGATGACATTAATTAACTTCAAGACCTATCAAACCTTCTAGCCATGCATCTCTCCCAACAACAACAAAACAACAATTCCTCATTACCTTACTCTCCAAACTTACCACACACCCTCAACACTCAACAAGTTGAAAACATGTTGGGTTTTGACCTTGTGGCATTTCACCAAAATATTATTTGCTTTAAGTGTGGATATTAATTGGCTTGTAATTCCTCCTTCACTCGACCTCATCACCACTAGGGTTCAAAGAGATTACCCTTTTCTACAACCGCCTCTGCTCCAAACTATCATCAACAAACAACTAATCTCATAATATGCCTAAAATAATCGTCAAACTCTTTTGTGTCGCAAGCAAGCCAAAAATCCTTCTATGGCTATTTAGGATTTTCTTGATGTATTAATATGCTCCTAAAGCATATTTGTTTTACTTTTTATGTATGCTTGTGTGTGGTTTACACACATTGCCTTAAATGAATGAAGTATCTCTTGCTTTGATGCTTGCTTGCTCTACGTCTATTTTTCCTTCCTTCTGTAGATCTTAGTGATGTTTCTTCTTATGAAGGATGTGCATGTTAGGCTTTAGAAAACCAGCTTTTGTCTGTATCGCTATTGATATGTCTAGGGAAATATGATTGTGTAGAAAGGATACCATCGGGAAAGTATTCATACTACCTTGCCCCCTAATATGGTTGATCCACTCTTAATATATTTCACATGCATTTAATATACTCTTAGGGGCCTGGTAATAGTTGTTGATAAAATATAATGCCTAAAAACATTAATAATATTTTTTTCATATCTTTACGTTTTGATAATCATAAAATATAAAAACGTTCAACGTAAAATTAAACGTAAACAAGTAATTAGCAGTAAATCTTCATTTTGACACATTATATCATTAAAGTATGAATAACAATTTTTAATGTCATTTAGATCAAAGAAATATTTTTACTCAACCTCAAACTTTTATAAATGTTGTAAAACATTTTTAATAAAATCACAAAATGACATTTCTTAAATGTAAAAGATTTAAAAGAAATGTTTTATTCAAAATAAACATTTTGAATTTCAAATTTTCGAACCTAAAACGGCTAGAAGAAGTCCAGTAAACACCTCCCCTGAAAAGGAAAAAAAGGGGAGCGTCTGAAAATAGGCGGCACCCTTAAATACATGGGCGGCCCCCTTAATTAAAAGGGGGCCAGTACCCTATTTAAGGGGACCAGCCATAGACTTCGCTCCTCCAGTTTTCCCTATAAATACTGGACTATTCCCCAACATTTTTCTCACCTTTTGCACTCATTCTTTCTGTTCTAAAACAGCCCACACATCTCTCTAAATCCTTTGATCATTTAATCATAAAGCTTTGTTTCTAAGTAATTCAAGCTCAATTTCTCAAGTGCAAGAAAAGAATACTTCCATTATTAATTGAAGAAGTATTACAACCTAAGTATACATTGCAATCTTATTGCATTCACTCCATATCTTGTAAATCATTTGTTAATCTTGTAAAGTTGTGTAGTTATTAGGTTTTGGTGATTGTTGTAAGTATAGTTGGATCTTGGTGATCCTTTCTAGTAGTGTTAGATAGTTGTGACATAAGTAGTGTGGTGAGGACAAGTAGTGAAGGTGTGAAGTTGTGAAGGTGTGGAGAAGTTGTGTAGTTGTGTTCAAGGTGTGAAGCTAAGTTGTATAGTGAAGTTGTGAAGTAGTCGTGAAGTTGTGATAGATTAGTTCTAGCTAAATAGATTAGTTCTAGCTAAGATTAGAACTCTACATCTAGCTTAGTGTCGGAAATAGATATAAGCAACGTTGTGCACGGTTTTCTCCGCCATAAAGGAGGTTGTTGACATAGTGAAGAAAACTCTCGAGTTAGGTGCTCAGGGAGTGGAGTAGGCCGAAGAGGAGCTTTGCAACCGAACCACTATAAATCCTTGTGTTGTGGTTTGATCTTTCCAACTCTTATCTTTTATTTGCTTCTACTTATTTACATTGTTCATATTGTGCAAGTTTTGAATTCACAAAAAGTCAAATCTAAGTTTTTATAAACAAACATAAATATTAAATCAAAAAGCGGTAAACTATTCAACCCCCCTTCTAGAAGCGGTTAAACGTATCTTCCAATACATTAAACAATAGTTTATGCGGATTCGAATCATGCGGGAGACTACGTAGATCGCAAGAGCACTAGTGGTGTTTGCACGTTCATGGGATGTTGTTTAACATCTTGGTTTTCGAAGAAGCAAACCGCTCTTGCCATCTCCACAACCGAAGCGGAATACATAAGCGCCGGAAAGGCATGTCAACAAGCTCTATGGATGAAACAAGCTCTCATATACTATGGCGTTAGGTTAGATGACATTCCAATAATGTGTGATAACAAAGGGGCTATAGACTTAAGTAAGAATCCCGTCGTACAACACTCACGAACAAAACACATTGAGATTCGTCATCACTTCCTTAAAGATAATGTTCAAAAAGGAAATATCTCTATAGAAAAGGTCACATCGGAAGACAACATAGCTGATATCCTAACTAAACCAATTATACGTGAACCATTTAACTACTTACGCCTAGGTCTAGGAATGATGGAACAAATTGACTAAGTTTTTAGCACTAAAAATTAGAAAAAAATGAACTATTTGTCAAAAATCTAAGAAATTTTTTTTTCTCAGACGGCGGCCCCCTTAATTTATAAAGGGCGGCCCCCTTAATTTTAAGGGGATCGCCCAGACATTAAGGGGACCTCCCATTGAAAAAAAAAATTACAGGCTTCTGTTTTGCACAAAAACACAAGATTGGGAAAAACTTATAAGCAAACTTTTTCCTAATACATATTTCATTATACATATATATATATACAATAGTCCCAATCCATTATTTTCTAAAGAAAGTATTTCTCATATATAGGACCACATGAAAATTAATTTTCATATATTGTTGAAATATACTAAAAACAATTTTTTTATATGCATAATGGTCTTTTACTTGTTGTCAAAAATATATAATCTAATATATATCTTCGACAATCTTGGTTGAGCGAAACTAAATCAAGGAGCATTTGGATTATTTCTTAGGTT
>BQNB010122634.1:8314-20248 GCA_026074375.1 Tanacetum coccineum
CTACACATTGTCCTCAATGTGAGACTGTCACCCCCATACTAATTTCAAGGCATAATTCAAGTATTAAGGGTTCTCTACGCAAATCTAAAGCCGTTTATTAAGTATGCAAAAGATAAACAATAATCGATAAGATTAGGATATTGGATTCCTTAAATGAAGCTGAGGATATGAAGCTTGAATAAATGGACAAAACCATAAGCACGAGAGTCTTCAAAATCCGGGTAATCCTGGACAAAACAACACAAACCACCAAAGCACAAAAAAGGAAAGAGGTGAGCCCCCTCACATTAATTGTTAGAAAATAGATAAGAAGATATAAATGCTTGTTTTTGTTAACTAAGTCAATAGCTTGACTCGACCCCGAATTAAGTTGTCCATGGAGGAGCAAATGGAAAAGAAAATCTCAACCGGGCTTTCATTAATGTTCGGATAAACAATAAAGCACATGAAAGTTCCCTCCCGATAAGATGACACCGGCTCTAAGTAGAGATGTTGGGGTCAAAAATGGTGTCTTCACTCCCGGTGGAGAAAAGTAAAGGAGAATCCGCAGGGTAGGTGAGAAATGAGAGAAAAGTCCGAATGACTAATGTGAAGGAATCATCATCTTAAACATTTTGAGAAACATTAACCTCACCTCTCCCTAGGTCAAAACATTCGTCTTCATTAAGCTCATCAAAATTGTTAATCACGGGCGCATCGGGCTCAACATCAAAGAACGAATCACTATCCGTGACGAGGATAGGAAATGAAGAGGGAGACTTGAGCACATGATCAGGAGTAGGGTTGTCATTCAAAGCTTCGATATTAGTAATAAGACGATGGACGTTTAATAATTTCTCATGAAGAATAACGTCTTGGATTTGAAGAATATTATCTAAGTCAAACTCTTTCTCTTCTTGGTCAACATTCACTTCCTCTAAGCTAACGTACTCGATGTCCTCAAAATCATTGTCATCACTTGAAGTACCATCGTTGTTGGAATCGGATAAAATTTCAGAATGATTGTTCAAAGTATCAAAAGTGGAAGGATCTTCACAAATGGGCATATCACACGTATCGTCAGAAATACCCTCGAACTCACTTAGGATTGGGACAAGGTTCTCAACACTAGGAATAGCGTCAAGATTCTCGTCCCCCATACTTAGAGAGTTATCGGGTTCCTCGATCGATAAGTCGGGAGTGATTGCTTTAGGCTTTCTATATAGAATAGTATACTCATCATCGTCATTGTCGTAAAAGGTTTGACGATTCCAACTTGGACAATTAATATATTCTGATAGCTCCTCCTTAATATTTTGCACATCTTTAAGGAGTTTACTCATTAATTCTTTAATATCCTCTTGTTGATATTGCCCGTTCGTAAAAGCATGCTTAATTTTGCCAAATCTCTCCCAGGCTATCAATAAAACCTTTGGTGTTACTCCAAAAGGTATACGACTAAACTTCCTCAAGAAGGTATAAATGTCTTTCATTAACACTTCCACATCGTCGATCATAGAAAAATTTCCATATGGAGTAAAACTTTGAGCTGTCGGCTCCTCTTTCTCTTGTTGAATTCCCTTAAGAATTTGCAAATCATTCATAAGTTGAAGAAGCAATTCTTGCATAACTTCAGGTTGATTCTGCTCTTCTTTCATAGCTTGCTTAATTTTAAGAAATCTCTCCTCAGCTAGTAATAAAGCCATGCATTTTTCATTAGGAGGTATATGATCATACTCCTTTAAAAAGGCTTGTATAGCTTCCATTAAGTCTTCTCGAGCTTGCAAAATTTCTACACTCGTTTCTTGAGTAGGATAATTGACGGGAAACTGCGGGGGTTGAAATTGGTCAAAACCGGAAAGATTAGAATTATAGAAATCTTGGTTCATCGGTTGACACTGAAAAGTCGCATGAGGACCCCCGTAGATTCACACAAATGTATTGTTGGGGAATACATTGTGAATAGTGAGAATATTATTATCGAAATTTTGATGAATACGAGTCGTGATTGTAAACAAACGGAACTTGAGGCGAACAATCGTAATCATAATGAGCATCGTTTCCACAAAACTCACAAATATTTGTCTCGTATTGGGGTTGTGGAGGGTAGTCAGAAAAATTAGGATTCGTATCATAATTACAATGATAACAAATTCCTTCATAAAGCATATTTCCACATCTTTCGCAATTACATTGTCGACAAATCGAACCGTCTAAAAGACCTCCACACCCGTAGCAACTCGGTTGGTAATATGAAGACATGTCGAAGAATTAAACAATATAGAGGACAAGAGAAAGAATTAAACGGATAAGAGGATAAAGAAGAATATTTTTAGCTTTTTCAAATAATACATAAAGAAAATAAAAATAAGAAAATATTTTTGTTTCACCGAATAATCAACAAACTTAGGGTAACTCCCTTAAGTGAAATTCACAAAAGAGGTGCGCCTTTTTCGTAATTGACACCAGACGGTTACTTTTTGATTTTTTGATTTTTTTAGTTTTTGATTATTTAATATATATACAAAAATTGAAAAAATAAAGTATTATATATATATATATATATATATATATCATTTAAAATAGAAGAAAAATATTCACAAACGGAAAGCGATAACTTCATGAGGAAGGTTCTTCAAAACACTAATCTTCGAACGAAACACGATAATCGTACACACCTCCCCGGCAACGGCGCCAAAAATTTGATTGTCTGTCCGAACACACTATATATAAAATATAATATATAAGTATATAAGGATTAGACAATTATAGTATAGATAGTATTTTCCGTCGGGTTTGAGAAACAAACTTTTAACCAAAGTTGTCTCAAAAACCTCCCGGGTCGTTTCCTCGGCGAAGCGTGAATTGAAAAACGGAAACGTTCGTGATCGCGCGTTTTAAAACGAGACAAATAAGCAAGCATAATAAATTTAATTTTTAAAATTGCAAACTTCTAAAAATAAATCCTACATTAAAAAAAATTATATTTTATTTATTTATTTATTTATTTTTATTTATTTATTTATTATATTTTTTATTTTTTAAAACTTTAATCTAAATAAATATCGCAAATTAATAATCTCTAATCATATTTTAAATCCGCACTAACTTCTAAACACTAAATGAGCAAATAAATCAACTAACTAAATATGGCAAACGTTATAACATCAAAAGATAAAAATAAGTCTACACTAAGCATGGCAAAAATCAAATAGGCAAACATATTTTAAAACGATAAAATAAATCTACTCTAAGAATTGAAAAAGGATTAGAAAATGGAACCGAATTGAAGACCCGCAAATAAAAGAAAACCACCCAATTTATTTAGCTAAAACAAATAGTCAAATTCGGTCTAGCTAAATAAACCCGTAAGCTCCACGCCTCATGAGATGACCAGTACCATCACGAAATACAATTCAAACAAACTTGTTAACTAAAATAATGCCTATTGTATACAAATTCTCTATAATAAATCAAGTTGCAACTTTCTTATTTTTTTATTGCTGGATCCACGTTGGGCTAGGCCCAAATCAGATTTTCTAATTTTGAACTTAACAACAAATTGACTGGAAAAACAAAAGTTTGCAACATGAATATTGTTAAGCTAGAAACGAACTTCAATTTGAAAGCAGTGACATTAATAAGCAATCTAACGCAATCCCCAATATTCAATTTAAGCACTTTAATATCTAAATGAGATCAAAATGAACTCCAAACCTCATTTGCGCAAACTGAAACCAAAAGCATTTTCAAACAAATTTGATAAGATTAAAAAAAACTCATGTTCCATAAACGACTCTTTAACTAAGTTGAGATGCTATCATAAATCAATATAAGCTCAAACGCAAATGCATAAGCTATTATTAAGCTAATCGACAAAATAGAAGAGCTACAAATTTATAAAACAAAAATAAGCTAGACTATAGCTTATTATTCAAGCTTTTAATCAAAACTTATTTAGGATTTAAGGTTATAAATCGTTTAAGCTTATGAAAAGCTTATCCAATTAGAAACACTTAAACCGAAAAGAAATTTTTAGAAAAATAAAGCTGAATAATAAGCTCAGAAAATAGCTTATTAAAAAGCTTATTGTCGAATAGCTCGAACTAGAAGAAAAGAAAATAAGCCACGAGTAAATGACTTTTAATCAACACCAACCTCCATATCATTAACTAATAAGCCCAAAAGTACAATAAGACAAATCCAATAAGCTCACAAAAAGCTTTTACAATATTTCTAAAACTAAAATAAGCTACACCTACTCCTAAAACTAAATAAACTAAAAAGAAAGAAAATTAAATCTAACTCCTAATGATCCCAAAATGAGAGGAGTGGGTTCATTTTATAGCCAAGTTGAGGGGGAAAATTGGTAACTTTTGCCCTCATCATTGGAGTATTCACCAGCCAATCATTGCATTAAGTGTGTATAACCTCGGATCACCAAATGCGTCAAGTCTGATCCACCGTTGGTCGCATGACACGTGTCCCATTAGAATTGCTTAAATCGTAAGCAGCATTACAAATCGTCCGATTGCATTTGTTTTCAAACGCAGCACTTTGAAAATGAATTGAGATATATATATATATTTTTCTCGCCACGTGGCACGAATCTATTTGCTCATCCAATGTTAGTGCGCAGTCATGTGAGGGATGTGCATTTTATTTCATGGCACATGATCTTGCATCATGCTTATGTCATCAACTAGAAAATCAAATTTTATATCAACTTAATGGGCTTTATACTTGGGCTTTAGTTGGGCCTTGGTTGGTCCGGCCCATAAAATGGGTTACGGGCTGGCCCAATAAAATCTGAAGGCACTGTTGTTTCTCGATTTATCATCCTCTTTCCATTCCCGTGCTCGGTTTTGTCGTCTTTGCCTTTGTTTTTATCCATTTCTTTAATATCCGTACCTGCACATACACAAACACAAAAACAAGCATATATTTGCAATTTTTATTATGTTTTTGGTCTTTTGAGTTTGTTTTTCATGGTAAAAGGTATGTATAAAATAGCGAATACCATCCGCCAACTGGTATTCCGTTCTGACAAAGTAAAGCTCGACGACTCCATTCTCCACTTGCTCTTTTATGAAGTGATATCTGATGTCGATATGCTTTGATCGAGAATGTTGAACATTGTTGCAGCATAAGGCAATAGCGCTTTTGTTATCACAGTACATTGGAATTTTATTAAATCCAAGGCCATAGTCGGTAAGTTGTGATCTCATCCAAAGGACTTGAGCACAACAGCCGGACAAGGCTATATATTCAGCTTCCGTACTGGATATTGCAGCGCTTTTCTGCCTTTTTGATGACCAGCTAACAAGTCTGTCTCCCAACAGTTGCATACTTCCAGATGTACTACGTCTTGTATCTTGACAACCCGCGTGATCAGCATCTGCAAAAGCTGTTAGAGCAATAGCAGAATCCTTCGAGTACCATAGTCCCCGATTGACGGTTCCTCTTAGGTATCGAAAGATTCTTTTTACAGCATGTAGGTGCTTTTCGGTAGGACGAGCCTGATACCGAGCACACATACAGACAACATATACCAGGTCTGGTCTACTGGATGTTAGATACATAAGGGTGCCAACCATGCCACGATAATGTATAGGATCAACGGCTTTCCCTTGTGTATCCTCATCCAGTTTGGATTTCTCCACCATTGGAGTATCCACTGGGTCACAAGATTCCATTATGTATTTCTTAAGTGATTCTAGAGCATATTTTGATTGGTTTAAAAAGATGCCTCTGGGACTCTGTGAAATCTGTAGTCCTAGAAAAAAATAATATTTTGCCCATCATTGACATCTTGAATTTGGAACACATTATCTCAGAAAACTTATCACATAGTTCAGTAGTAGTAGAAGCAAAAATTATATCATCAACATAGATTTGTACTAACTTCATCACTTCATAACATTATTATTCAACTTAGGATCATAGAACAAGCAAAATAAATTCATCGTCCCCAATCTTTCACTTTTCCATACTAAGCTTAAAAACAAGATCATTGTCAAATACAAGTCATGATACTAACACTACCCATAAATACTAATTGTGTACTTACTTTTACTCCCGCAAATCCTAAGTTTATATCTCAAGATTTTACTTAAGTCATATACCCGAAGTGTAACACCCCCAAATTGGGTCGCAGCGGAATAAGGGTCCGGGGCGTGTTACTTCTCAGATTATTAACCACAGATGTATATAGAACGGGGACCAAAAGTTGTTTAAAACTGATACATTGGATTTAACAAATGTTTGATATAAATAGCCCAAAGCTTTAACTTGTTCCTCATTATTACTACAAAGATACTGGTTCTTAACACATGAATTTCCCAAAACATAAAGCAACCATATATTTAGTATGACATCCCAAAACAAAATCACCAATGTATCCTTGACACCTTATGCTTACTGATCCCCTGAAAAACATTGCTTTAAAACGTCAACAATAATGTTGGTGAATTCATAGGTTTGATAAATATATATTGTAGGCCACCAAGATTTCCTACGTGTGTGATTAATGCGAGAGAGCAGACTCATATAATGTAATTACGTTTCCCTAAAGCTCATGGACAATGAAGCTAGACATAATATGAATACCATATAAATAGCTACATTGCCGTGATGATGTTTAACCTGCAACCTTCTATGTTCGACATGGTATACGTTGTTTGCACATTGAAGCTAATTCACTCGAACGGGGATGTCAATCCCAATGATCTTTTCATAACTTCGTGCTCCAATCCAGTAACTCATAGTTCACGATAACTGGGCTTACTAGGGTTATCAGCTATTAGGCAAACGTAATCATAATATAAAACTTGACCAACTTGTGTCCCAATGATAATATATTTGCTGTTTCTCACCCCAAAAAAACTTGTAAAACCAAATCATGTAAACGTTCAGGGGCTATGAACCACCTTGACGTTACTGATAATCAAATATCTCAGGATAACTGCGTCAGCAAATGTTCAGATTGCAACTATTTAAATTAAGGTGTATAAGTGCTAAGCATGGTAATAATTAACATTACCATATTACAATTCTACATAGCTTAATCACCATCTAATTGTTTTGGTAAAATTGTTTTTAATAAGTTAAAACGTTTATAATTACTGTTGTTAGTAAAACTGGCGTAACTTTCGCGTTTCAAGTCAGTTTGAGGTGTTTCTTGCGCTCACATTTTCGTATTAAGTCGAGTTATCAAAATTTGACATTTTCAAATTTTGGACCTACTGATGAACAGTAACTTTTACTGTTCACACCAGATCATAAGTTCACTTATATCGTTTTTGTTGTCGTAAAACTCGTATACGTCGTATTTTCTTCGTTATAGCTCCGTTTTTAGCGATTCCTTTGAGACGTTCTCGTATATTCACTACAGTAACTCGGAAAGTTCTATTGATTTATGAGGTTTAAAAAAATAAAAGTTTCTGTCATGAATAGTAACTTTTATAAAAATAGTTTTATAAAAGTATTAATTGTCGTAAACTCGCGAAATTCATAACTCATTCGTTATTAATTGAAAATTTTCGTTTCTTATCATTTTGGAATTCTAAAAATATGTGTAATCTGTTAAAAATACTAAACTTGCTGTTTTATATAATTTTTATAAATTGTTTTATAAATCCGTTTATTTATCGTATAACTTGTTTTTACCGTAACTTTTTCGTTATTTATCCGTTTTTCAAGTTTCTTACATGCCCGGATTCGTCTTGAGATGTAGTATTTTATAAAAACATAAAGTAGATATGTTTATATTCGAATTTTGGACAGAAACATTGAATGACTTTATTAAGTCTATATTTAACCTTTGTTTTTATACTTTTAACTTTGTAATCTACCACAAGTCTTATATACCATATATGTTATATGTCATACATATATTAAAGTCCATTAGTCCATCATTGTCCTCATATGCCCAATTTACCAAGTCCAATATAATACTTTTAAACCATAATTTCATAAGTAACCTTTAATCACTATTTTATACATAACCATTTTTACACATAAACCATGGGTGTACAAAAGTTATTCTTCCAATATAACCTTATTTTAGTGTTCATATAACATAGCCAAAAGTCCATAAACAAGATTAACATGCCATTTGCCATACTTTTACTTGTAACATATTAAAAAGCCTTTAAAACCCTAATTTTGTACATACACCTTTTTATGCTTAACCAAGAGTGTAAATACTTATGTGTCCATTTTAAATTGGATGTTATAACACAACATATCTTATGATAAGTGGTACAAATTAATGACAAGAAGTAAAATACAATTTTACATGTTAAAAAAGGTCCTTAATGGTGATTTTCGCTAAGTAAACATCATTATTTCATATAATCATGAAAACTTGGTAATTTTCTTAATTGCTCTTAGGTTTATATTATATTGTGATATATTTTAGGTATATAAAACTTTTACACCAAGATCCCATGCCACATGTCTCAATATAACTAGTTCTTTCTATTGTAGTGCGTTCGCACGTGAGGCCAAGGAATTAATTTCCTTTGCATGTGACTTGACGTCACAACTTTAGAATTAGCAAAATTTAAAAATGGGCCAAATTAATAATTGTTGGGCCTTGGTTAGATAATGGGCTTCTTGTAATAGTGGGCTGACCCTTGAACTCGTTTTCTCGCGCTCTTTCCGATCCCGTGCTCGGTTTTGTCCGGTTTTGTCTTTTCTTTTGTCCATTTCTTTATATCCGTACCTGCACATACACAAACACAAAAACAAGCATATATTTGCCATTTTAATTATGTTTTTGGTCTTTTGGGTTCGTTTTTCAAGGTAAAAAGTATGTATAAAATAGCGAATACCAAATTCCCCCATACTAAAGTATTGCCGTGTCCTCACGCAATGTAATAAATACGCGCTTAAACTAAAAATTCCAATTCCCCCAAACTAATCACCTTAAAAAGTAGCAAAGTGCTCATCTAAAGGGACTAAGGAATCAATAGTTAAGAAACGCCCCGTTTTTCCATTTTCAATATCTTTCCATTTTTTATGCTTTTTCATAACTTTCCATATTCAATCACTTCATAACATTATTTTTTTAACATTTTTTTAATACTTAGGATCATGGAACAAGCAAAATAAATTCATCGTTCCCAACTTTCACTTTTCCATACTAAGCTTAAAAACAAGATCATTGTCAAATACAAGTCATGATACTAACACTACTCATAAATACTAATTGTGTACTTACTTTTCCTCCCTTATTTCCTAATTTTGTATCTCAAGATTTTATTTAAGTCATATACCCGAAGGCTCTTTAAGACTTTTATTTCGATACTTATTAATTCCAAAAATAAAGTGGGACGGTTAAAAATAAAGTTTAGCTTCCACCCTTATCCTTAAAAACCGATGAAGTGACCGAAATTTTGGCTTTTGTTGCTTTTGCCTTAATTCATGTCATATACCCTAAGGCTCTTTAAGACATAAATCAAGTAATATTATTAACACCATATACCCTTAGGCTCTTTAAGGTGAAAATAATTAAGCAACATTTTTTCAATCACTAATTTTATAAGTACCATATACCCTAAGGCTCTTTAAGGTACAAATAATTTCATGATTAGTATTACTTTTGCCATATACCCTAAGGCTCTTTAAGGCAAAAAGTAATAAAATGATTAACTCTACTCATACCATATACCCTAAGGCTCTTTAAGGTATAAGTAAAGCAATAAACATGAAGTGCATATAATAAGCCAAAATTCGAATCATCGACTTCCAAATCAAAGGGAAGTTACTAAAAATTAAATTGAACCGGACAACCTTATTTATTAAACATTTATGCATATAAGTGAGACAAGCTAATGGGAGAAAAAGCCACAATTAATACTTATGAGCTTGAAAGAAAACCAACTATTCTACGTTTAATATCATGACTTATAATTAACACTATCATTTCTCGTTCTTCGCAATTTAAAATCTCTAAGAAAGAGACTCGCGAATGCTTAGCCTAGCGAATTAAGATCGGCACTTTAACAAGTCACATAGACTGGCAACAATCTTTATTCTAATAAATCGAGTTCGGCATAATGGATAAGCCTACATAAGACTAGCAACAAACTCGATTTAAATATGTTAAGGAAAAAGCTAAGGTATAAAACCGGTTGGATCAAAATTTATTTCTCGTTCTCACCTTTATTTGTGTCACAACACTTATTACATTACTTTATCCAACATTTTTTTACTTTTTATGCACACATTTTTTTTTTATTTTTGCTATTTTTCACATAAATCACATATTTTTGGTGGAAAAACGGGTTACGTGAGAACAACGGCTGCAGGTATAATCAAATCGATAGATTCCCCCCATACTAAAACTACACATTGTCCTCAATGTGAAATTGTCACCCCCATACTAATTTCAAGGCATAATTCAAGTATTAAGGGTTCTCTACGCAAATCTAAAGCCATTTATTAAGTATGCTAAAGATAAACGATAATCGATAAGATTTTAGGATATCGGATTCCCTAAATGAAGCTGAGGATATGAAGCTCGAATGTATGAATGGACAAAACCATGAGCACGAGAGTCTTCAAAATCCGGGTATCCTGGACATAAAACCACAAAACACAAAACACGAAAAAGGAAAGAGGCGGGCCCTCTCACATTAATTGTTAGAAAATAGATAAGAAGATAGAAACGCTTGTTTTTGTTAACCGAGTCACGAGCTTGACTCGACCCCGAATTAAGTTGTCCATGGGGAAGCAAATGGAAAAGAAAATCTCAATCGGGCTTTCATTAATGTTTGGATAAACATTAAAGCACATGAAAGTTCCATCCCGATGAGATGCCACCGGCATGTTTGGACAAACATTAAAGCACATGAAAGTTCCATCCCGATGAGAGGCCACCGGCTCTAAGTGGAGATACTAGGGTCAAAAATGGTGTCCTCATTATGGGTGGAGGAAAGTAAATGAGAAACCTCAGGGTAGGTAAGAAACGGGAGAAAAGTCCGAATGACAAATGTGAAGGAATCGTCATCTTCAACATTAATCTCACCAACATTGTTTATCACTGGTGCATTGGTTTCAACAATTAAGCTAATCTCAACATCCGGTGGTTCTGGGGGAGGACGAGGAAATAACGGATCATCATAAAGATCAAAGTGAAATGATTCAAACTCGGGAAGCTCCAAAAGAGGGTCATTTGAATTATCAGAAATAACAACGCCAGTCAACCCTCCTTGATCGGGCTCAATCTCAAATAGAAATGAATCATACTTGGGAAGAGAGTTATTAGCATGAGTAGTGGTACTGCCACTTCTCGTCTCTTCCGTATGATCGCTGAAAGTCTCGAATTCAGGTAAAGAATTATCCAAATGAGAAAAAGAAGTATCGGACTCCTCAAAGAATGAACCACTATCCGTGACGGAGATAGGGACTGAGGAGGGAGACTTGAACACATGATCAGGAGTGGGATTGTTTTTCAAAGATTCGATATTAGTAATAAGACGATGGACGTTTAATAATTTCTCACGAAGAATAACGTCTTGGATTTGAAAAATATCTTCTAAGTCAAACTCTTTCTCTTCTTGATCTTCATTCACCTCCTCTAAACTATCGTACTCCAAATTGAGAGGTGATGCTTCAACGTACTCGATGTTCTCATAAGAATCGTCATCACTTGAAGTATCATGATCATAACAATCATCTTCTTCTTCATCAAATTCGTCTTCATTCATTCCAGGTGGAATAGGAGCGAGTTCACCGGCGAACTCCTTGGAAAGAAAATCGATCTTAGGAGACGTGATCGGAATATCTTGACTAAGCAAAGATTCAGCATCAGAATGATCATTATCACAAATATCGTCGGAAACACCCTTGGATCCACTTGGGATTAGGACGAGGTCCTCAACACTAGATTTATCCTTTTCAGGAATAGTGCTAAGTTCCTCTTCCCCCATGATTAGAGGGTCTTCG
>BQNB010122635.1:0-13348 GCA_026074375.1 Tanacetum coccineum
GTCAATCAGCATTCTTCCTGATTGCAAGCATGCCGTTTTTAACACTGCACAGGTTCGTAACTTCATACTACTGATCATGAAATGAGATACAAGTACCTAAACCGGGCTCCTTATCATTTTTATATTATATTTTCCCAGTCGGAACCAAGACATCGTTAACTAATATGTTGCCAACAAATGTGAATAGACTCGCTTGGCAAACATTCAGTGAAGACGTTTCAACTGTCGATTCTAGTAGTTGAAACATTAAAAATTGCAGTAGGTCTATTCACTGATTAAATCTTACTACCATGACGTTTACTAGCAAAAGCATATACTCGTAGTTGTTATTACAGCCAGTTGCCTTTTTGATCTACCGAATTTGGGTTTCCTTGCAAAGTGATTATTGTCGGTGTGCAAATGTCATTAGAAAACCATTGGCTAGACCAAAATTATGTGTTTATGCATATCAAATTGTCAACCATAATAACAATTATTTTCTTCTTCTCGTCATCATTTTTATTAAAAAGAAGAGTATACTTTGTTTTATACCAATTAGTTTTGATTGTGGTCTCATGCTGATTTATTCGTCCTTTTTGTTAACTTGTGTTTCAGATGTCAGAGTTACTAAATCAAAAAGCATCGGTACAAGGAAAAGTCCCTTTGTTGGGTTTAATCTTGAATTAATATTTTAGTATTTGAATTTAATAATTGGTAAATGATCATGTGATGAAATAGTCTAGGGCGTACTTTATATCCTTGTATTATTTGCATCTTATAGCATCTCCTTTAGTAGTTCGAGTTAAAGAAAAGAAGGCCGTTCCTACAAAATTATGTAATCCATCCTTATTAAGCCAGGTAAAAAGAAATCATAGAATAAATTTTAGTTTTCTAATGCAATTGAGACAAATAAATTTTAAATATATCAAAATCTAGAAGTGGAAAGATGGACTCTGGTCAGGTGGCCTAGTAATGCTTTATTTTTTTGGTTACATAAGTCATTTTTATTACTGGGATCAACTTGTTGGTAAAATAACAGAGTAGCAAAAACAGAAATATGGTCAAAAGATACGATTATTGCTAATAAAAATTCCCTACATATTTGGAAAAGAAGAAGGCATTTGGGCCGATCAGCCTACTATAGCAATGATTACCCAATTTGACCTGTACTCATTTGTACCAGTTACCAAGCTGCCCATTTTTCCGCATCTGCTGCCATTATATTGTTCTAATGCTTAATTGCTGATAATAAGAGGATCTCGGAGACTGTATGTTCTCTGATGGGGCCAGTCCTCTACCTGAAAGGAAATCAAAAGATAGCAAACAAAAGGTATTTTCTTTTTGAATTACTATACGTCTTAAATTTTGCCATGTGTTTACTTTCCAAATATAATTTTGAGATATATTTTCAGGTTCCGGAAGTTTTTAATCGTATGCTGCAGCCACACACTATGCAGTTTACCAACATCACAGAAACTTCAAGCAAAGATATAAGTCTGGATGAAAAACAATATTATTATTTTAAAAACTCAAGTTTAGATGATGATTATCTGAATGCCTTAAACTGGAACAGGGACTCACAATTATTGGTTCTAAAAGAGGCGGGGATGTCTTTGCTGAAAATCACTCCAAGTGGCTCCAGACAGTGGGTGCTAGTCCTGAAGCAGTACGCTTCAAGTTTGTACCAATTACCTCTCTCCTTAACGGGGTTCCTGGAAGTGGATATCTTAGTCATGCAATTAATTTGTATTTACGCTGTAAGTGATTTAATTAAATTAATTACCTCCTTTAGTCGCACTCTAAGTAAGGATTGAGAAAACAGAAATAATTAGCTTAAAAGGAAGCTTTTTAATCGAGTCAAAGTCTGCATGGGTCTTCTTTAAAAAACAAAGCTCTTTCTTTTAAGCGTTTAAAACAGTTTTATCAACTGTTTCTGACTTGACCTTTGTGAAATTCAGACAAGCCCGCACCTGAAGATTTACAGTTTTTCTTGGAATTTCAAGTTCCAAGACAATGGGCACCTCTACATTGTGAGCTACCTCTTCGGCATCAACAAAGAAAGACTTCATACCCTTGGCTTCAGTTCGCTTTTATGGGTCCTAAGGTTTATGTTAGTACAACTCAAGTAAGTCAAAAACATTTTTTCTTCTTTTAAAGTCAGTCTTCTCTTCTCTTTATAACGTTATAAACGGTTATTTTTCAGGTATCAAGCAGCAAAAAACCGATTATTGGTCTACGCCTATATTTAGAAGGAAAACGGAGCAACAGATTAGCAGTTCACTTGAACCATCTCTCAAGCCTTCCTAATATAATGGCATTTACCACAACTTCAGCTTGTAGACCATGTCAATGGCGAGGCTCTGATGAATACGATTCTACCGCCCAATTTCTAGAACCAATCAGATGGAAACGTTATTCCAACATATGTTCATCAGTAGTCAAACACGACCCAAAATGGTTACCAGAAGACGGGTCAGGGGGAGTCTTCATTGTAACTGGGGCTCAGCTTGTCAGCAAAGGAAAATGGCCCAAAACCGTGCTACACCTTCGGCTACTTTTCACCCACCTCCCACACTGCAGCATAAGGAAAACCGAATGGGCTGGTGCACCATCAGTGGGCCGAAAGTCCAGTATCTTCACAAACTTGAGTTCTACTTTTACTTTCGGGCATAGGTCAGTTGCTGATGCACCGAAGCAGCTTCCAGCTACATTGAACTCGGGGGTGTATCCTGACGGCCCGCCAGTGCCAATCCGGTCTACTAAAATGAGAAAGTATGTGGATATTGAAGAGGTGAGTCGCGGGTCTCATGATATGCCAGGCCATTGGTTGGTGACTGCGGCTAAGTTGGTGATGGATGATGGTAAAATCGGTTTACATGTCAAGTTTGCATTATTGGATTTTCCTCAGGAAGTTTAATATGATTGTACATAAAGAGTCGCCGAGAGTTTATTTTATTTATTTTTATATATAAAGAGTATTGTACAGAAAGAAATTAAAAGTTAGGAGCCTGCATTGAGTTGCTTTATTTGAACTACAGATGTAGTGGTGGTTTTTATGAGAGTTACAAGTATATATTATCTTCGGGCATAACCATATAACGACGATGTATTTGAGTTGAGCTTGTTTGTCTTGATATTGGTACGCCAAAAGTCTGCCGAATCGCCGGGAGGCCTAGCTTTGATTTTGACTACAAAAAGGCGAGACCGAAACATATAAGAGAGTCGAGCTCGACCTTTATTATGGTAAAAGTGTCTTCTTTTTACACATTATTCTTACTTTTGTAACATCATAGTCAACATTAAAAAACTCTTAACAGACCTTAACAATACATAGTCCGGCTCATTACAACGGTTGAGGTCGTGTCTGGACGATGTACAAGTCTTTACCAACCAAACATCCTTCGACATCCTGAGCGCTCCCAAATTTTTGTTCAAGAAACAAACCCACCGAACCCAGCCTCTGCCCCAACTGTTGCCTAAAAACCGAGTTAACAGTTAACGGCTTCTTACTATAGTCTACAGTCAAATGTAACACCTCCCCATCAGCCACACCACCAGCAACCACCATTTCCTCGCTAAAATTAGCAAAAGCAAGTGTCTTAACCACGCCGTCAAATTTCCCGGAAGAGAGCCGCCACGGTGTGCCTCTTGTCCCACTTGCTAATGTCTCCCCGAGCCCTGGTGCAATCTCGGCTTCCACTAAGTTACGGTCATTATCCGTTGGGCTGACAGTGTGGAGTACAAACGAAAGGTCTGGAGAAAGCATTTCTTGAACCAAAACCGCCATTGAAGCTGCTTTTTGTGGGACCCCAGCGAATCTTCGGCTTAAAACCGCTCTTCGGGTGTATAACGAAGCCCATACCCGACAAACGGCATTTCCAAAATTGTCTGGATTCGAAAGGGTGACGTTGGGGATTGAATCGTATAGGCCCGCAGCTGACATTCCGGCTAAATCTTCTACGTTAGCACTTGAACGGACGATTAAACGGGCATTATTCTTGAACAATTTTCCCAAACTTTGGATGATCTGGTTTGGAAGTTGTACCGTAGTTATTAGATTTTGCAGCTCATTACAAAGCTTATCGAGTTCTCCACCATCCAATTTGGCTGTTTCGATCTGTTCTAATAATGATTCAAATGCTTCAGTTGACTTGTTTTCTTTTATAGCAAGTTCCATAGTACCGAAAGGAATCACTGCCCCATTAGGTACATTAAACGATGCCGGAACTCCTTGGTCATTTTTAACTGTATCAAATCAAGAAACCATCTCAGATTTCACAATTAAATTGGTGAAAATGATAACATTAACTTTATTAGAAAACAAAGAGATTAGTATGTTGACCTTTAGCAGAAACCGCAGCTAGAGAAGCTAAGGTTCCACAAGAGGCTGCCTTTGCACCAGAAGTTTGTACATTTGCGTCGGCAAGTGGTATAATGTCGCCCGTAGAAACACCCTTCATAGAAAGAACTCTTTATTCATTATAATAATTAAGTTTCTGTGATCTTATATAACACGTGTATTATTTGAAAATAAAGTAGAAAGTTTAGTTTAGTTGGGTACAGTCAAAGCGAATACTTAACCTTCTAACTTTTCCACACTACAACCTTAGTCATTCTGCATAAACAAATTTTTAAATTAGGGTCAATAACGTCACTATGGTACCATGGCTTTAGCGGATGGACTTGTTTACAGAATCCTTGGAGTTCCATAGCGAAGGAATTCTTCCACAAGACGTCCTTAACACTGTCCTTGACCGAAGGAACTCACAGTGACATCGATGGGGAACCATCTAAGCGCAACACAAAAGATCCTCGAAATTTTAAATTATAACTAATGAATCTCAAAGAAAAGGATTGTCAGAAAATCTACGTATCCTGTTCGTATATGACTAACCTCACATACTTCCCCACGAGCTTTTGGAATGCTTGCGATTTTGTCATCGATACTTCACACTCACAAATGTAACCGTCTCCTGTGTTCTAATCACTAGAAAAGACCATCCAAACCAGAATATAAACAAAAGTATTTTGACCCCACTTTGGAATTTGTAAATATCCCTAACAAGTCCAAAAACGGGTAAAATTAAAAATTAGCTATAAAGTAAATCGGTCGAAAGTGCCAAATTCTTGTTTTTAATGCATTAACTCTTTTAATCATTTTACCCTAAAAGTTAGATTATGAATGCTGTAATCATCGTGACTACAGTCTGATAACTTATACATAAACAAAAAAATCTAGGATATAAAGTGCCTACCCGCAATTTTGTCACCTTTACGTACACATTGATGATTAAAAAGAAAAAGATATAGGCTTACTGTCGGCCTGACACCAATATGATATATGTGAGGCAATTCCTGTGAAGCAGGATGACCCAACTTGATTTACAAATAAAGTAAGTGTAAAAACACAATTGGGGACTGATTTGTGAATGGACTATTGATATGTTTTCTTATAGAAATATATAGTTAGAGATTTAAGAAAAAAAACTATTCTCACCTCCTCGTCTCCATCGGCTTTGCTTACCATAAGAATAACAGGTCCGTCAACAGATGATGGTAGTATGCCTGGTACTATTCTTTCCACCTGGTAAATTGTTACAAGATTATACGCTAAGCACGAGAAATTAATAACTATCGTAAATGTAAGCACAAAAGCAAAAAAAGAAACCTTGGCTAGATGACCCGAAATGATAGTTTATATCGTTAAAAAATAGTTTATATACGTTTAACATAAGTTCACCTGTATCAAAGTTCCATGAGCCAACCCAGGAACAAGAACATCAAAACCTTGAGACCCGAGTGTGGTCCTAACTGCCTTTAGAAGCATTGTGTAAAGTTTGGAAACCTGAAAGATTATACTGTGGACCAAAGAAATACATTAAAAAGTGCAGAAATTGTGCAGTGAGATGTAGTACACAGATACGGCAACATCGACCCATTAACTCATTGATTGGGTCAATTCAGGTTATGTTTTCTATCTAGCGGGCAAAACATGTAAAATATGAATATTAACTAAAGTCCTGAATAGGAAACGGGTTGAATGGGTCAAAATGCAAAAGTATAGTTTTTTAACATCAATCTTCTGAATCATATTCGGTACATTACTTACTTAAACATTGATTTCTTGCTGAAATGTGCACATTAGCAATAATGTTAACAAAGCGCAGTGACAAAAAAACCCAAAACGTAGTAAAAAAGTTATCACCTTGAGGTCATGTGGGATATCGTTTCTGTGAGCAATATCTCTTATCCGATTTAAAGGAACAGATGCAGTGAATTCTGCCTTGAAAGATGGTAAGCATGGATGAATTTTGCGGATAACAAGCAACTCCTACATATCGACAAATAAACGAATATACTATAAGACGCTATTTATAACACCATATCATACCATTCTCGGCTTTATAGGGTCCATTCCAGGAATAATTTCAGATTTTTTTAAATATAACGTAAACTACGGATGTACCTGTGGAGAAGTATCTTTCCTACTATATATTCTTTCCAATTCCTGAAAAATTTGCCTGGAAATTTCAGCATGATGATTGGGCCTGTGATGACCTCCATCCTCATAACAAGGAATTGACCCGGTATTTATCCACTGCAGAGAAAGGTTAAATTTAAAATAAAATAAAAACCAAATATTTATGATTTGGTCAAACAAAGTAAATAATGTGATGCACGAGCACAAAACCTTAAGATAAATGTCACACCCCCAGACGGGGCCTGGGCGGAATACGTGTCCGAGGGCGTGACGTCATCACAATCCGAACACAAAGCGATAAAGAACGACCACTAATCATGGACGTTTGAAAAAGTTGTACTCGTTGCATAAAGAAAATTAATTTAAGTTTTACAACCGGTCATAAGAAAGTTAGATGTAGCGGAAGCATAACAAAGTTTGATAATGACAACGAGTATATAAATAGATAAGTCTTGAAATTGGCGAAGTCACATAGCACATAGACTCCATTTAGCATCAAGAATCAAGCCAAGCTAAGCACCTGAGAAAACATGTTTAAAACGTCAACATAATGTTGGTGAATTCATAGGTTTAAGTTAATACAAGAGTGGACCACAAGATTTCAAAACGCATGCGACTACTATAACAGTATCACATAAAAAGTATTTACTGTTGCACTAAGCTCATGACACTAAAGCTAATAATCAACAGGGCATGCTACATCCTGTCACATAGTATTCATGCCCTTAACCGGTCCCTTACACTGAGATTATTTGTCCAATAACAAGCCACCACAAGCACAAATGACATGACATATATCTGTTTGTTCTTGGTAAGTGGAACCTAAGCAGATAGGATAATTAGTCCCAATTGATCTATTTACGCATTCGAGCTATTAACCAATTCAATTGGCCATAGGTGACTACGGTTCATGATAGTTCGGCCAATAGAGGTTTGTAAGCAAACTTAGGCTAACATCATAAACATGTAAAATATGTTTAAGAACTTATGTCCAGTAGTTAAAAGCAAACAATGTTTTCACCCCTCAAAGTAATAACGATTTGAAAATCGGTTAAAACGTGGGCTTGAATCAACCTTAAGCAAGTGGTGAATCGTAAATCAAGAGGAAGAAATAAAGCTGAAAGGTCCTACATTTATAATTAAACAACAAAAATACGCGAGCCTAAATAAATGACGCGTCTTAGGTAAACGAATAAGATAACCGAAACTGGTCCGACACGTTTTCAAGAGAAAAAGAATTCCATGTGCTGTTTGTGCTTTAGTTTGTTTACTAAAGTATTGACTAAAGTAAATTACAAAGTTTTTCATTATGTCTTGGCGTTTATCCAAATTACTTCTTTTAGATAGTTTCTATTTTAGGATAGTTGTTTAGTTTCAGCACGTTAATATCGTCCTATATTTGTGAAGGTTCTATATTTCGAAATGCGCTAAACTAAACCATAATCGCTTAACTTCCAAGTTCCGATCCGCTAAGTTTTACCAAACTTACTATTTTTAGTAACTTTATCGTTTTTTCTTCAAATGTGTTAATGACGTCTTCAAATTATGCTAATATATATATGTGTTACTAGATGTTTCGCTAGAGTTTAGAAAGTTCAAAAATGTCCGAAAGTGTCCGAAAACCCCTTTTACTATTCACATCAGCACACTATTCATTTGGTTTTGCCGAAAAATATTTCAAGTTTCATTGGCTTATAATTGCGTTTTTAAGTCGATTTTAAGTGCGATATGTAAAACCATATCTATTCGAAACAAGATCTTCAAAACTATTTTTACGCCCAATGCAAACATTTTTAGGTCGTCAAACCTAAAAACCAATTTCAGGACAGCAAGCACTATTTTGTCATAAATCGTAGCCAAAATCCACCCAACTTCACGATAGTGCCTGTCTAGCCTATTCTCGTTCAAACTAATCAACAACAAAACCCACACATAAATTAACCTAATTCATCCATATCTATTGTCCAACTCAATTTTCAACAAACTCATCTCACCTTTAAACTTTAAATACAACATATAATTCCATTTTTATAAAAGTTGTAAAGTTAATTCTTATCATTTCTTTTTAGAAAAGTATCACAAACACATGGATTCATAAACTTGAACAATATTCATAAGAATAAAAGAAATGAAACAAGAGAATGACCAAGAAATACTTACAAGAATGAAGAAACAAGTAGAGAATCACAAGATCTATACCCAAAATCACTAGATCTATAAAACCCACTTATAAAATTAGAAACCCTAATTTTATAATCTTGAGAAAACCTTTGGAAATCAACCAACCAATACTTGGATATACCTTAAAACCCTTGGAAATGAACTTAGAATGTTTGGATCTTGAATAAAATCAAAAGTTATGGATGTGTTTGTGGGTGTGTTTGTTGCCGAGACCCAAAGGGAAGAAAGAAAGAGAGACAAAATTTTGTGGGGCTATGGTGTGGAATGAAATGACCTAAACTTGTTATAGTGGGGTTTATATAGGAAGAGACATTAGGGTTTTTGGGTTAAGATGTGCCCCCATGTGACCAACACACACCAAAGGGGTGTGTCTTTGTGGTTTCGGCCGAACTAGCCCCAAGGACCCAAAAAATTTTGCATCATGGTTCATTATGGATGAATAAGTTGGTCATGTTGAGGTCAAATGAAGTCAAAGTATGTGCAAGAAGTCACTGGGAAAGTTTCAAACTAGTGAAGAGTGCATGAGGGTGACTCCCTCATAAGTCACTATTTTGATATACACGATAACTTGATGGATTATCCAAAAGATGCTTCATGAATTAATTTAAGATGCATGGTTATGGTGTTATGGTTTAGGCGTCCAAGTCTTGAGGTGGGGGAAGTATAAACGAAATTTTTGACATTTCAATGCTTGACGGATGATAACTCGAGTTTACACGAAAAGATTGCGGGTTTCCGGGGTTCCGTTTGGTAAAAGACGCGAAAAACGCAATTAAAAGATAAAACCCAAAAATTTAATTATCGAAAGGATTAAATAAATCACGAAACACTTAGAAAGGTTAAAATATCTCATATAAGGCCTAAATTTATTAATAACCGATGCCGGGACGCGCCCGATGATGGTTTTCAAATTTATGCGGTTTAACTTCTCGGTAAACTATCAGATTCAAACGTAACATGAAAAAGTCAAAGATAATAATCGGAAAGGTTTAAAATGTTGACCTGAACTTATGGGGTCTTGATTTGTGAATCCTTTCCCGTGTAAAAGAGCTTTCATCCTCAAAGATCAAGACGATAGTGCTTGAGATGCGGATTCAGGGTTTGCAAAAAGATGAGGGTATTTTTTTGCATTTGGTCTTCGCGCTCCCAAGTATACTCAGGACCTCTTCTTGAATTCCAATGGACCTTCACGATTGGGATGCGACTTTGCTTCAAATGTTTAACTTCGCAGTCCATAATTTCAATCGGTTCTTCAATGAAATTGAGCTTGTCGTTGACGTGGATTTCGTCCAACGGAATAGCAAGCGGTTTGTCGGATAAGCACTTCTTAAAGTTTGAGACGTGAAAATTACTATGAACACGGATCAGTTTCTTGAGTAACTCAAGTCGATATGCAACCGTTCCAACTTTGACGAGAATCTTAAAAGGTCCAATATAACGTATCACTCCTTTCCCCGTTTGCCAAAACGTATTCATCCTTGCCAGGGCGGATAACTTTCAAACTAACCTTATCCCCTACTTGAAACTCACAATGGCTTACGTCTTCTTATCAGGTAGCTCCTTTGTCAGTTCATGTGAAGCTTGTAGACGATGCTTGATTTGGATGATCTTCTCTGTTGTTTCACGAACAATTTCTGGGCCAGTGAGCTGAGCGTCTCCCACCTCAGCCCAATAGATGGGCGAACGGCATTTACGACCGTACAACGCCTCAAATGGTTCAGCTTTAATACTCCTATGATAGCTGTTGTTGTAGGAGAACTCTATCAATGGTAGATGCATGTCCCATCCCTTTCCGAAGTCCATCACACACGCCCGTAGTATGTCTTCTAACGTTTGGATGGTCCTCTCACTTTGACCATCTGTGGGTGGGATGGTAAGCCATATAATCCATTGAGTACCTAGGGCTTCGTTCAACGATTTCCAGAAATGAGACGTAAACTTACTATCTCGATCAGAAATAATCGAAACTGGCACTCCATGTCTCGAGACTACTTCCTTCAAGTATTGTCTTGTCAACTTCTCCATTGTGTTGGTTTCCTTCATTGGTAAGAAATGGGCAGACTTAGTGAGTCGATCGACAATTACCCAAATTGTATCTTGACCAGACGTCGTCTTAGGTAACTTAGTAACGAAATCATAGTAATTGTTCTCCCATTTCCATACTGGGATTCCAGGTGTTGAACCAAAAAACCGAATGGTTTTTGGAATTTTGCTTTATCCTGTTGACAGGTCATGCTGGTTCGTTTGGTTACAGTATATATAAAATACACTAGGCCAAATCCAACTCTTCACCCTTTGACAAAGGGAAAAATCAAGACATACTTAGAAAATTAATATATAAGAATCAAATCACAATGATAAAAAGATTCGAAGAGTTTTCCCGGGTCGTATGGTCCCAACGAGGCTGCAATTGAAATTTATCCTCGGTTTGAAGAGAAATTGACTGATGGAAGAAATATATGATTATGAACACTGGATTATTTACAAACTAAAATTAAATTAAATAAATCTAATTATAACGGGAAAACAAATATAGGAAATGGGGATCTTAAATTACTACGGGAACAAATTAGTTATACGGAAATCCTTCATATTATATTTATACTAAAATACGGGAAACAGAATCAGGTATCGGGAAACCTAAATACTAAAAATTAAGAAAATAAATGCTAAATTAAATTAAAAATCAAAATTAAATTCTAATTAACTTAATTTGAAAAATAAAGAAAACTAGAACTAAAACAGGAGGTGTTTATTGAATGTAAACGAAAAGAAACGGTAAAATGCACACGGTGGTTTTAAAAAGGGTCTAAGACTGAAATTTAAGAAAATAAAGCTATTACTAAATGTTATATTTTTCCTAGACACTAAATGTAAAGGAAAATTTTATAAAAAGAAAATTATTTTTTTATTAATTTTTAGATTTTTTTTTATGTATTTTCTAGGTTTTATAACTATTAAAATAAGAAATAGAAAAAGTCAAAAATATAAAATGTTTATTAAAATTCTAAAAAAATAAATAAATTAAAGAAAATTCTAACATTCTATAAATATAAATATCCCCAACTTTTACGATTTTATAAAAGTAATTAAACTAATTAAATTTTAACCTAATTTAATTATTTAATTTAAATAAAAAATACCTGTGGTTAACTACTAAGGACTAAAGTGAAGGACACAAGGACTAACTGGGTAAACAGGCTAACTAAACCACAGGCGTACTAACAAATGTACCATAAAGAGGAAAGTACACAATTGGGTCCCATGAAGAAGGACCCCGATTACAAAAGTGGGTTCCAAGTGCTTATTAGCAAAAAAGCCAAAGAAGCAAACAAAAGCTATAAAAGAAAACTTGTTAAGGGGCTTGAGGGGAGTAACTTTTGTAAAAGCACTTATGCTTTTAGCTCACTGAATAAGCTAGAAAAGTGAGCTTATGGGCTGACAGAAACTAAATAAGCTTAAAAGCTTATTTGCTTTGGCTTTTTGGGATTTAAGCCAACAAAATAAGCTAAACTATGGGGGACAGATAAATGGGGATAGGGGAGTCCTAAAATAAGCTAAGTTATCTAGAATAAGCCCTAAATAAGCTAGAAATGAAATAAGCTTATGAGACAGTTTTAGAAAGAAAACAGAAAAAGTGCTACTTTAAACCTAAGATAAACCATGCTAGAAAAGGAATTAAGCTGAGCTACTTTGGGGGCTTAAAGGGCTACTTATATGCTACACTAAAAAGCAAAAACATCCTAAGGCTTAATACAAAATAAGCTATAAAAAGGGTGCTGAAAATTGGTTTCAGCACCAGGGGAGGTTATGGCAGTGGCTAGGGGCTTTTTGGGCTTATGAAAAATAAGCTCTTAAGAGCTTTTTAGCCAAAACAAGCCTCAAACAGATTTAAAAGGGTACTTAGTGAGCTTATTTTCAAAGTATTAGCTATTAAGGTGAGGAAAAAGCTGCTGAATTTAGGACTTAAAATTGGCTACTTTCAAAAAAATGTACACACATTCATATTGACTCATACTTGGTCAAGTTTAAAAGACAGCACAAAGGGTGTTTTAAAATGACTAGAAACAACCAAATAAGCACAACCAAAGTGTGCTTAAGCTGCTTATGCAGCTTGAGCACTTAAGCTCAAGTTGGCTTATCCAAATTTTGACAGAAACCAAAAAAACATAAAAACTTATTTTTAAACTAAAGATAGTGATTAAAATGGCCTAATGAAACCCACACACTCAGCCAAAGTTGGCTGAGTGAGCTTGACCCATACCAAACCCAAAATGACCCATTTTCATACTAAACCAAACACCCCCTTATTTATATAAAATCGAATTTTTTAACTGATTTTTTGTTAATTGAAGGCTTAGAAATGTAATTATAAGTGGGGTTTAATCACTTTAACACACTCTTACATAAGTTTAAACAGAATTAGAAGGCTTAAATGATAGTTTGAATTTTGACAAATGCAATATCACAAAAACACTTAACTTTGATTAAAACTGAGAGTTGTTACAACATAAAGCTTTAAAATAACTGAGTTACACTTAAATGATTAAAAGAAAGACTTGGAATTTAAAATTAAGCTAAAAAAAACATAAAAAAATGGTGTATATCTTCGGCTTGGTCTCTCTTCTTTTATATAAGTCCCAAGTCTGTCTTTGGTGCTTCACTTGTGCTAGTTGAGAGAGTAGGAACCCTTGCACACTCTTTTGA
>BQNB010122636.1:2021-20248 GCA_026074375.1 Tanacetum coccineum
GAACGAGAAAATGTAGTGTCTTTATTTATTGTACTTTTATTTTAAACGAAATGTCATATTTATTTTATGTAGTGTAATTTTATTTTTATTTTAAAGAGATGTGTTTGTTTAAAAGAAAATGAAAAAAAAATATTGGGACGCACTCACGCCTATAAAAATTATTTCTAAGATTTACATTACATTTAAGAGATAAAAGCCTATAATAACGTGTCGTTTTCAAGTCTAAATATTACGTCCAAAAAATGTAATAATGTCTAATAAGTTCTAAAACTGAGAAGAAGTGTCATGTTATAATGTAACAGAGGGACAAATCTAAGATTACGACAAGTTTATATATTTTTTTGGATTTTCAACATTTTTTTAGAGAACAATACAAAAGAAAAAGATACTGAGAAACGGGTTGCCTCAGATAAGTGTTTGTTATTATACAAGTCACTAGCTTGACTATACGTGAATTTAGGTATTCTTGGGGTCAAAACGGGTGGACGGCTAATATAGGCCAAACCAGACAAACTGATATGCAAATTGTGGAGAGTTTTGTAAATAAAACTAACCCTCAATGCAAGGTTTAACCTTATTATATATGGAAACTTTGAGTTTATTGAACGAAAAAATAGATTTAGTTATAGTAATTCACGTGTTTAATTAATATGTATCAAATGCAATTAGTAATTTAAAAGAAAAGTTTGTGTTTAATTAATGTTGTTTAACCGGTGCCCAAAAGTCACTTGTTACACAAAACCCTTTCTAATATACTAATCTAGTGATTAGTTGATCATTACTAAGTTAGTCATCATCTGACAAATAAACCAGCTCATGAGCAGAAGGAGGCTGTGCACCATTACCCCCTCCCGGGAATTCAGGTGTCTTCAGAATGTTAAGCGCACGAGCAGCATTGCATGTCAGCGTCTTAACGTTATCATTCAACTTATCCTGTGGACCTCCAATTTGGGGCACAGATGGACCCCGTAGTAGTGATGAGTGGGCAGATGTGGCAACAGAGGCATGTGGTAACTCTGATCGTGGTTGTGGCACTGGGAAACGTTTCCCAAGTAGTGGTGGTAGCGGTTGTACAGGTGATGTTGAATTTAGTGGTTAGGAATTTAAGGGTGAGGTTAGTGGGACACTACTTGTTACATACTGAACTGGCAATGTCCTATGGTATGTTCCAAAACCCGGAGGTCCAGATGAAGATGCAGGGTTAGATGGTCTCATAGGTGAGGTCAAGGAATGGATGCCACTGCTAGCGAATGGTCGCATATATGGGCTCGGGGTCTGGAATTCACAGCTGACCAAAGGTCGCATGTGTGGGGCCGTACTGCAAGTTACACTGCTTACCAAAGGTCGGCTTTGTGGTGATTGACCACAGGTTTTTGTGTTAGGTGGTGGTCTAATTGGTGTAGTGTTGGCGGGTCTCGGGTTAGTAGTATGTGGGTGTTTGGTTAGTGGGGTCAAGAAAAGGGCCAAGGGTTGGTGCATAATTTGACAGGGGGCTTGTTTTTGCTGTGGTGGTGTTGCTCCTGTTGTTGCTCGTATTAGTGGTGGGAGAGATGGTGGTGTCTGCTGGGTTCTTGGAAACTGGCTAGGTAAACAAGTCGATGGAGAAAACCTATGCACTTGCTGCATTGATTCAGCTTGACATGCTGCAAGGAAGGGTAAATTTTGTTATGTTATGGAAAACTCGAATAGTTTATAATAAGACTAAAACAGAAATCCAATTGAAATGAGCTTGAAAATGTCATAGATAAATTAAGAATATTCAAGCCCTATACGTTGAGTGCACATATGGATAGATAACAAAACCATTTTGACAATTGCAAAAACTATACTCTAATTGTAATGACTTTTGCACATTACCATTTTGAGCATCTCAATCCTCTGTAATAATATTACTTAGCATGTTGACTTATTAAGTTCCACAACCATTGTTAATATCTTAAAAACTGGAGTACTTTTTTTGATTAAATAGTGATAACTATATATACATTACTAGGAAAGACACAAAAGAATAGCAAGATATTTCAGAAAAGCACACCTTGTTGTAGTGCTACACAGCCACTAGAAACATCTTGGCACTTTTGTCTGAAAGTTGCTGCCAGTACTTGGTTTATTACCACTATGTACATATTGCTCTCGACTTCCTTCTTTCGTGAGTTAAAAGTTGCATCCGCTTCTTGACGCTTATTATGATACTTCAACCTTATTTCAGCAATAGCTTCCGCTATTTCCTTCTCACAGCCAATATTTATCTTTTGTATCTGCATGAAGACGATAACATGATGAGAAAAACTAAGGAAAAAAAAGGCTACCCGCTTTGATTTAACTACCGAGAAAAATCGAAAAAGAAACTCACACAGTCATGATAGGATTTGATCATTTTTTCTTTTACAGAAGATAGTTGCTCCAGTTCAATATGAAGTGGATCAACACGACGAGGCATTTGTGAAGCCACTTGGTTGAAATTAGCATTTCGTTGAATTTGGGTCTGTGCAGCAGTGGTTTGAGCCAAAACCTCACTTGTTGGAAGCATAGCAGCTTGGTTTTCAGTAATTGTTGGATTAGCAGACATGACTGAAGATGGTTCATTGTGAGGATTGAGTGATGACTCTTCTGGAATGATCTGATCAACTTGTATGGCTTCTACATTTTGCATATTATCATCTTCGATTTCAACCATTGGAGTATGATCAGCTTGCCCTTCTTGATCTTGAATCCTATCCTCTGTAGGTTGTTGAAGTAGATGAGAATCATTGTGAATTTCCTGAAATGGCCAGACCAAATAAAAATAACAACGATCAAAGTTTAATTCAAAAGACTGAATGAAAGACCCAAGATTAAAGATTTTAACTGTGCAAATAACCCACCGGAATTGCTGGCATTGAATGATCAGAAACTGGAGAAGCAACTTGCTGAACTGAGGGGGTTGTGTCCTCTGCCTTCTCTTGGTTGCAGTTGCCAGCTGGAATTCCCAACTCAACAGACCTAACGTTTGGCGCCACGTGATTGGGACGAGTTCCATTCGGGTCTTCAACAGCATGTGACCCATCCGCATATTCGATATGTGGTGTCAAATCATTTGCAGCTGGAATCCCCATCTGATCGGAGTCTGCATGCAATGATATATCATTAGAACCATTCTTATTCGGGTCTTCGACAGCATGTGACATATCAGCAGAGTAGTCATTGGGTGCCATATCAATGTCAGCATCATGCTTTGCTGAAATATCTCCAATTCGTTCACTCGATACCATTGCATCATCACCTGATACAACATTTTCAACTTCATCTTGCTGTTCTGATGCAATTTCTTCAATAGCTGGAATATCTCCAATTGGTTCACTTAGCACCGTTGCGTCAGCATCATGCTTTGCTGGGATATCTACAATTGATTCACTAAATACCGTTGTGTCAGCCCCTTCCACATCATTCACCATGTTAGCATCCTGCTTTGCTGGAGCCTCTCCAATTGGTTTACTTATTACCGTTGCATTAGTCATGTGCTTTTCAGAAGTATGTGGATCTGACACCATGTCATTGCTAGAGTCACTTAAATTGACTACTCCACCTAGCACAACCACAAGACACATGTCATGCATAGGTTTATGATGACTTTCTGCTTTAATTAGATTTCCAAATAACGCAGGGGCCACCTCACGGCTTTCTTGATCTTCCTTTCCACTCTCCATCAAGTCCACGATCTGGGTCTTGTGTGCTGGCCCAGTTAAAGAAATTTCATCATTAACCACCACCTGTCCTACATGGTTCTTACCTCTTTCAGACCTCCTCAAAGGGGTTGATCCAATCTTCTCACTTTTTTCTGGTTTCTTTTTTTTAATAGCAGACCAGGTTGTTGGCCCTATCTGTTTATGAAATCTAGGAGATTTTTGAGACTTAAACTCACCAGCATCGTACCACTTCCATTTTTTACTACCTCCATTTGAATCCCGACTTCCTTCTTCTGTAACCATGGATTTCTCTATTGACTTAACATTTGAAGCGGGAACATCAACAGGGTTCTTACCACTTTCAGACCTCCTCAAAGGGGTTGATCCAATCTTCTCATTTTTTCTGGTTTCTTTTTAACAGCAGTCCGTGTTGTTGGCCCCATCTGTTTTTGAAAACTAGGAGATTTTCGAGCCTTAAACTCAACATCATCGTATCTCTTCCGTTTTTTATTACTACCATTTGAATCTCGACTTCCTTCTTCTGCAATCTCTTTTGATATGTCCCTGGATTTCTCTGTTGACTTGACGTTTGATGCGTGAACATCAACAGGGTTCTTACCTCTTTCAGACCTCCTTAAAGGGGTTAATCCCATCTATTTGTTACTTTTCTCTGGTTTCTTTTTAACAGTAGATGGGGCCGGCCCTATTTGTTTTTGAAATCTAGGGGATTTTTGAGTATTTAAAGGATTTGTTGAGGCTTGTATCCCTGTTGATGTTTTCCTGCCTGACCTTGTTAGAACAGACGAGGGTGCATCTTTCCGTTTTGCCATCTGTTGAGAGACCATGAAACCGAATTAATTTTTTTTAAAAAGCCCCATTATTCATCCGTAACCTTTCTAGGCATTTCACTTTTAAAAATCTAAATGCACACTGATGTAATACTCATCCAATACAAACCCTAATGACAGTACGCAAACACTAAAACGCAGCTTGCTCCACTAAAAAGGAACCAACAACAAGTAAAGAACAGTAACACATATATGGGCATGATATGCACGGACATTGAGAAAACACCCGTACTTACACCATCAATATCAAATCATACACCCTCATCCACCACTTGTAACACTACATAACTCGGAACCGATGCTATAGACTCACCAACCCACCACTAAAAATCAAGTAAAAACTTCATCCAAAATCTTAAATAATCTACATTGTACAACATATATCACACTATATGTGTCGTAAACAACACTAAAACTAATAGTAAACCATCCTTTTTCCTTCCAACATATACCACGACCCATATAAGTATATAACCCGTATAAGCTCTTTTAAAAGAAGTTAAACGGGCTGCTCTAACCCGTTCATTTTCGTGTCATTCTTGACTATAAACGACAAGAAATTCAGCTTCACTTGTAAATTACAAGAAATTACCAAGAGCAAAATCTATTAAAACCTTATAAGACAAAACAAAAATCCATAATAAATTAAAAGCCCAAACATTATTAATTGAGGGAATGACAAAAATACCCGTTTTAACAAACATACTTAACCAAATGCCCAACTTTTATCAAAAATTCCAAAATACCCACAAAATGCGCAAGTTTTACGAGAGTTTGCAAATTCTTTTATTAAATTCACTAAGTTCGACCTTGCGATTTTTTTTAAAAATTCGTAAGGCTTGACCTTGCTAGTTTTCACGAAATTCGTAAGGCTGACTTCGCAAGGTTAAACCTTGCGGATTTTTTTATAATAAATCCAAAATAACAACATTTATCAAAATACCCACAAAATCCACAAGTTTTGTGAAAGTTTGTGAATTTTTTAATAAATTCGCAAAGTTTGACTTTGTGAGGTCAAACCTAGAGTTTTTTTTTAAAATTCGTAAGTTTTGACCTCGAAAAGTTAAACCTTGCTAGTTTTCATAAAATTCTTAAGGCTCACTGCGCAAGGTTAAACCTTTCGGATTGATGAAAATTGTTCTCTTTTTCCTTCGGTTTTCACAAGTTATGAAAGGTATTTTGACCATAACATTCTCATACAAACTCTTTTTTTGTGATCCAAAAAGCCATTAAACGCGAAAAGAAATATTTACAACTTTCATGTTTTGAGCTAAGCCAAAAACCGAAGAAAAATGGAGCAATATTCAAACATTCGAAAGGTTTGACTTTTGCAAGGTAAAACCGCGCGTTTTTTATTTGCAAGGTTAGACTTCGCAACATTACGCGTTTTCATAAAATTCGCAAACTCTTGCAAAACTTGCGGATTATGTAAGTATTCGGATTTTTTTGATGAAAATTGAATATTTGGTAAAGTACGTTGGTAAAAATGGGTATTTTTGTAATTTTCTCTTATTATTACATCAAACAATTAGTATAACTTTACACTAAATAGTTAACAAAAAGTGTATGTCATTAAATTTATAAGTATACATGGTAAAGTTGGATAGGTGAAACTGTGAAAGAAGCCATTATTCAAGATAAACATATGAAGGAAAGTTTTTGATATCATGAGTACTCTGCAATTTTATCCTATGGAGTGTAGGTTTCTACTTTTGAATTTATTATCTTGAAAAATTTCAATTTTGCAGTGATACAACTTTAAATCTTTTTGGTACCAGGAGCCTGATGTACATGCACGCACTGAGAATCGAACTACTCCTTCTAATAATCTACAAAAATTAAGGAGCTAATAATTAATAATAATACCCTATTGTTACATCTCTGGTCGCTTCGTCATATTAACAATATTAGTCCTATGCGTTATAATGACCCGAATGTATTATGGTACATTTATAATTTTAAAGCTCTCTTTATAAAAACCAAGTTCCACATCATTGGTTATAAGGTTTTACATGCTACTACATATTTTGGTAAGAGTAACAAAGTGAGCTGCGGTCTCATTTTTTAAGAGAATTTCTAAGAATTAGCTAAAAATACAATCTAGATACCTAGGACTAGTTAGATGCTTTTAAATAAAGGGTCAAATGTAATTTGATATGTAAAAATACAGGGATGGAATTTTAAATAATTTGTAAATAATAGTATTAAGAACTTAGCCGTATAGTCGTAAAGAGAGAAATATAGATACGTGAATTAGCAGAGCTAATTGCGGTTTAATGTGTAATAAACAGAGTAATTGCCATATTCGTTTTATTAACACTGTTCTTTGTCGTTATGCAAGCTTTTATGATCTTTAATATGCAACTACTTATTCGAAAAACAGCCTTTTAGATTCGAAACCCGATTCGTTTTCTTAATGTCGATCATATTTATTAACCAATTTTCCTTCTGTTTCGTATTCGACTAGTAACTAAACAGAATTATGTGATAAACATTATAGTGATATCTAAGGTTTTTTATTTTGTTTATTGTCATATGTTTGATTAATTCATGTACTAGAACAAAACATATATATTTGAATATGTACACAATTAACACACACGTTTGTACGTATGCAACTAGAAATCTAGAAAAGAGTTAAGTACATTTTTGGTCCCTGTGGTTTGGTGCATTTTCTCACTTTTGGTCCAAAAATAAAAAAAAGTTTGGTTTTGGTCCAAAAGACATAGTTTCGGTTCACTTTTAGTCCAAAAATTTTAGTGCAAATTCACGGGATTGGACTAAAAGTGGACAGAAACTATGTTTTTGGACCAAAAGTGAACCTTTTTTGAATTTTGGACCAAAAGTGAACTCGCACCAAACCACAAAGACCAAAAATGTACTTAACTCTCTAGAAAAATTGAAATCTAGAAAAGTTGAAAATCCTTAAAAAAATTAAAATCATTATAACCTATGAATTAATAATAGCAAACGAAACTGATATGTACACTGAGTCAAACGAAACGAAACTGATTGCCTCATTAATTAATTCATTGACTCATTTTTAGAAACAATGGAAAAATTAAAATCATTATAATCTACGAATTAATAATATCTATACTTCTATACTTACTCCTTATAAAGAAGATTCACCCAAATGTTGAAACTAGAAATCTAGAAAAGTTAAAAATCCATATTTTAAGAAACATTGGAAAAATTAAAATCATTATAACTTATGAATTAATAATAGTAAACGAAACTAATATGTACACTGAGTCAAACAAAAGTGATTGCCTCATTAATTAATTGATTGACTCATTTTAAGAAACATTAGAAAAATTAAAATCATTATAACCTACGAATTAATAATAGCAAACGAAACTGATATGTATACTCAGTCAAACGAAACTGATTGCCTCATTAATTAATTGATTGACTCATTGGTGGGCCCATTAATCTCTCATAATTTTCATTGACTATGATTTGGTAAATCCCCTATAAATAGGGATCACAATTGCATAAAAAAATATGCAGAAACATAAACACTTAGAAGCTGCCACCAGGAATCGCTGCCGAAAACGAGGTCGTTGTCATGAATTTCCGCCGTTATGCGCGGGTACACGAGGTCGCTATCGGAAAACGAGTTTTGAAAATATAAAAAGGTTTAATTTGACCTGTTTTTCGACCAGAACCGATTGAACCATGGGTAGAACTGGGTTTCAAAACATTATGTTTGATCTCCAAACCAAAAAAAAAGTTTGATCAAGGAGGAGGCTACACCTAAAATGTCGTGTACCAAGAAGTTTTACACGACGAGTAACGTGTGCTGTTAGATTTTATCTCATAATGATGTAATGTTTCACTTTCAATTTAACTAAATGTCTTGTTTGATACAAGTTAAGATTTTCTTGCATTTTACAAGTGTTTGCAATTTCATTTATGTTAAGAATTTCTCACATTTAAGTACAAAGCCACAACATTATCAATATTGCATATGGTTAATTATCGTTAAGGGGAGATTAAAAAGAAAAGAAAAACTTATATTGACATGTATGTCCTCGATAAAAGCCGTTAAACGATAAAAAAATCGAGTTTTAGACCTTTACTTTGCCAGAAAGCTAAGAAAAATTGGCAAAAAAAGTCCTCTCCAATTAGCTCGATTGGTGCGGTGAACTTTATAGGTTGCGAGTCAAAAATACCAAATCACGAATATGATTAACATAACTTACTAGTTGGCAGAATAACTAAATCATGTGTGTTTGGTCTAAGTTTGCTAAGTTATATCAAAACCAAATTTTCGCTACGCTTTTGTTTTCTTTCCAAAGAGAGATTTGTCTAATTATTGTTATTGACATTACATGTATAATACTCAAGTACAAACACACATATATTTTACATGTTTAATGTTTAACACTAATTCGTAACACTCAATAAAAACAGATTAATTGAATCATATTTTAACTACATACAAAGAGAAAATGTTTTTTCTTAAAACTTAATGTAAAAGAGTAATGTGTTGTGCTCAAAATAACCTTTTTAATCTTTATGTGTTACATTATATTTTAATGGTTTTAAATTTCAAATTTGTGTTTAACATCCTACCAAAATAGTTTTTTTACTTAAGTTACTGGACCATACACGATTAAAAAGAGTTGCTTTCATTTTTAGTTACACTAAATGTTTTCACACGTTTTTTATACATTTTAAAAGTTGTTCCGATCCCTTAGTTGAGTTATCGTATGTTACACGAAACACGTAACCAATATATTGCAACTTCTATACAATTATCTACCGCTAGATATCCCGTAGATCTGCACGGTTTCGCTTAGTATCACTAAACACATGCATATAAATGTCTAAAACATATTCATAAGCACAGTACATATATTTATGACTTTGCATGTTTAATTTTAGTATGTAAAGAACCTGTAAACGGTATGTATAACAAACAAATCGAGTCACATACAAATATACAATCGTATACACACATACATGCATGTATATATGGAAATGATGATTGTAAAAAGTTTCCAAACAATTGAGACATAAACATTTATGGAAAATATAAATCTTGTTGGCACCATTAATATCACATATAAAATTCCATCACAAATTTGGTTCTCATCCTTCACATTTCTTACACACGAATACAACAAACAAAGGCTTTGCACTATATGGAACCTTTGCCAAAATCAACACGACTACCCGCCATCACACCGCCACGAACACCACCAGCCGCCATCTCAGCGCCACCAAGACCGTCCCCGGAAGTTGTTGATATAGTAAAATGCAACCATAATAAGGTCTTGAGTTATTTCACAAGAAAATTATTAGGGTGTGTGGTGTGTTTCAAGCTAAAAGATATGGAGATGGAGACAAAGACGAAGCCGGAACACAAGAAAGATAAAGTCGTTGCAGTGACTAGTTTTAGCGGTAACATGATGCATTCACCGAATTATTATAGTGAAATGAATCATGAAGAACGTGAAGAGACGCTTAAATCCGCCATTGTTTACTGTAAAAACACACCTATTAATTGATGTCTTCCTTGTTTTCTCTTGTTTTTTTTGAAGGTATGATAAACATTATAGTGATAATTAAGGTTTTTTATTTTGTTTATTGTCATATGTTTGATTAATTCATGTACAAGAACAAAACATATATATTTGAATATGTACACAATTAACACACACGTTTGTATGTATGCAACTATACATGCACATCCATTAAACTCACATTTAATCCGTTTCGACTGTGTTTCTTTTAGGGGGTGTTTGTTTAAGCTTATATTTGGGCTTAGGAACTTATTTCATTCCGGCTTATATTTCATAAGCGTCAAATTTATGGCTTATGTTGAAACATATGGCCTTATGTATATATATATATATATATATAAGTTTATCGTATTATGATAAATTTATATAAGCCCACAAGTTTCAAGATAAGCCGGAAAATTAGGGCTTATGAAATATAAGCCGAAAAACAAATAAGCTAGTAAGCCACATATAAGCTTAAATTTAACAAACACGGTATTGATTGTTTCTGTTACAAGAATGATTTCTTTTTTGACATTCCAAATAGTGTTTGATCAGAATCAGTTCATTTTATGAGAAATCCTAACTTTGGTTTGTTCCGAGACAAATGAGGTGAAGTAGACCTTTTTATTAAAGGAGTTAAAACTTAGAATGAATTGATCAATCGATCAATATGATTTAGATACTATCATAGTTATATATCAATGTGTGTTTGTGTTCAGATAGATATATGATATGATGTTTCAATTCATCTTGTTATGTATAAACTTGAATGTTTCATGTAAAGGACTATGCGTATTATTCCGGTAAATGAACAAAGAATTAGGCCAACTTGCATTCAGAACTACAATTGATCGGACGACTCAAGTTTTTTGTTGTAGCGCGTTGTATATAATGAACTAATGGTCAATGTGGTATTAGGGTTTATCTGATTTCTTTAAAATTGTTTGAAATATAGGTTTTCGATCTGAAATACTTACGTTGGGCGCAACTACTTAAACTTACGATGCATTAATAAGTAAACCCTAATTGAAACTAAACCCTCACTCTAATACCATGTAAACAGGGGACAAGTGTAATAGACAAAAGATTACATTGTATTGCCTTGATTATAATGAAAGAGTTTACAAGGGAATTTATAGAAAACATAGAAAACCTAATATCTAAATGGGCCTAAACTAAACTAACCTAATACAGGCCTAATAAAACATACTATTAATTCTAACATTAATCTATGTCATTTCACAATCATATATCATGATTTCTAAATAGAGAAAGAAGAGAGAGAGAGAGAGAGAGAGAGTTGCGAGATAGAGTAAGGAAATAGAGAGAAAAAAGAGGTTGGTGGATTCCTTGTTGACTGAACTCACACCCCCTCTTCACATGAAGAGAGGGGTATTTATACTACGGGCTTTATGGGTCGGACCTAACGTGTTTCACGGGCCTGGTCCGGTTGCATGATCGAAAAAGAGTGATATGTCTCAAAGACTAACTAAATAAATAGGATTGATATCTAATACCCCTAATGATATGTAAATTTATTTAGTGTGTTTTAAAGAAGAAGAAAAAAAAGATAAATGTAATAATACTTTCTCATTTGTGCCAGGTGGTACTAAAGTGTACATTTGAGTAAGGGTATTTTAGAAATGTGATTAATGAATCGTAAATCTATATCTATATCTATATCTATATCTATACTCCTTATAAAGAAGATTTACCCAAATATTGAAACTAGAAATCTAGAAAAATTAAAATCTAGAAAAGTTGAAAATCCTTACTTTAAGAAACATTGGAAAAATTAAAATCATTATAACCTACGAATTAATAATAGCAAACGAAACTAATATTTACACTCAGTCAAACGAAACAAATTGCCTCATTAACTAATTGATTGACTCATTTTAAGAAACATTGGAAAAATTAAAATCATTATAACCTATGAATTAATAATAGCAAACGAAACTGGTATGTACACTCAATCAAACGAAACGAAAATGATTGCCTCATTAATTAATTGATTGACTCATTTTAAGAAACAATGAAAAAATTAAAATCATTATAATCTACGAATTAATAATATCTATACTTCTATACTTACTCCTTATAAAGGAGATTTACCCAAATGTTGAAACTAGAAATCTAGAAAAGTTAAAAATCCTTAATTTAAGAAACATTGGAAAAATTAAAATCATTATAACCTATGAATTAATAATAGCAAACGAAACTGATATGTACACTGAGTCAAACGAAACTGATTGCCTCATTAATTAATTGATTGACTCATTTTAAGAAACATTAGAAAAATTAAAATCATTATAACCTACAAATTAATAATAGCAAACGAAACTAATATGTACACTCAGTCAAATGAAACTGATTGCCTCATTAATTAATTGATTGACTCATTTAGAAACAATGGAAAAATTAAAATCATTATAACTTACGAATTAATAATAGCAAACAAAACTGATATGTATACTGAGTCAAATGAAACTGATTACCTCATTAATTAATTGATTGACTCATTGGTGGGCCCATTAATCTCTCTTAATTTTCATTGACAATGTATATTGAGTAAAATCCCCTAATAAATAGGGATAACAAGAATGCATGCAAAAATACCCAGAAACCTAAACACTTAACATTTGCCACCAGGAATCGCTGCGAAAACGAGTTGCTGTCATAATTTCCGCCGCTATGCGCGGGTAACGAGGTCCGCTATCAAGAAACGAGTTTTGGATAATATAAAAAAGGGTAATTGACAAAGTTTTGACCCAAACCGATGAACATGGGTAAACTGGGTTTTCATAACATTATGTTTATCTTCAAAACCAGAAAAAGATTTATCAAGAGAGGAACTATACACCTAAAATGTCGTGTACCAAGAAGTTTTACACGACAGATAACGTGTCTGTTAGATTTTATCTCATATGTGTAATGTATCCAACTTTCAATATAACTCAATGTCTTGTTTGGATAACAAGTGAAGATTTTTCTTACATTTTACAAGTGTTTGCAATTTCATTTATGTAAGAATTTCCTCGCCATTTTAAGTACAAAGCCCACAACATCATCAATAATTGCATATCGTTAATTATCGGGCCGCGCATTGTTAGCGAACGCGAAGAGATTTTCCGTGCATCGCAACGGGGTATTCATCTAGTTTCATTTAATGGTGTTTTAAAGAGGAGAAAAATGATAACATGATTTACGCATTATTGTTTTATACCATGAAAATTAAAAAAAGTATCCGTTGTGTTTTTTTACAACGGTTACATATGTTTTCATTTATCTTTTTCCACATTGGTGACTATGGGCGAATTGGTATGTTTTTTGGGATAATGGCGAGCGGTGTTCGATGTTGTGGTCGAAGGATGGTGGCGAGAGCCCACGTACAGGCTGTGGCGGGAGCCACCACCAACCCTCCGCCCACCTATTAACTCCTCTTTCTCCTACAAGGAAGACAACATTTAAAACATTTCAGGTATCATGAGTAACAAAGCAACTAGACAATATTTGAGTTTTATAGAAAATCCTCAGATGAGTTAGTATCTCTACTAAACGTATATAACAAGCTTTATAAATCTTTTAAAACGTATAACATGTGAAACATTATTTTCTAACAATTATACACTCTCTCACACGCGCTATAGTACTAATAGGTATGGTGGGGCGTTGCGGTGACTGGTAGCTTGTAACTTAAATTTTGACAAACAATATTTTTTGATAATACGTTTTTCGTAACAATAACTTTATAGAAGATGAGAATTTAAATTATGGGCTATCTCAGTTGGCCACCAAGATTCTTTAGGGCGTGGGAGGGGATGTTTGGCTAGGGGAGATCTCAATTGGATGTCACTGCTACACCTGAAACACTATCAACTAACAAACCGTTCTAAAAAATAAAAATAAATAAATAAGTAAAATTCTAATAACTTCAAACAACGACGAACTATATTATGTTGAAAATAGATAATAAAAAGCATACTTTTTTTAGTTTTGTTTAATATGTTTATACTTTTTATTTCTAGTTTTGGGAGAACTCTAAATTAAAAAAATTTAAAGTCGCACTTTGTGTCTTTTCTAGAATTTCAAATCAGATTTAAAGATCGTGTGATGAGGTACTCCATGTCTCCACCAATGAAATTAGAGGCAGATATCAATATTTCAATCGCTTGAAACTTTGAGTGGCGGGAATCAACTTTTCTAATTTCCTATATAATCCACAAACCATAATTCCACTAATTTTGTATACACTGCTACTGTTTCCTCCAAAATAAAGTGTCACGACTCACGACATTGAAAGTGAAACAATTTGAATCTTTTCATTGCTATAGAATTATAGAAACGATACTATTATTATGATATATTCTGTACGAGTTCTCCATATATGGATTTTGCTAATTTTTATAATATTTTTGTTTGCTCTCTCTCGTCTCCAATTCTTTTTTTAGTACATGGTTGTTTCTAAAATGGACTTTTTTAGTTGGTGTGCAGGAAATTGGTGAGTGCCTAAAACGTGCTCGATGAAGCATCCGAGAAACTTGAAGAAATTCTAGTCGGGTAGGGTCAAGCAACGAACAAAAGAATTGATTTGGTCTTTTAACCTGCGATAGAAACGATGATGACATTCAAGGTAAATTCGTGTGGTATAAATCTAATGAATTGATAGCTTTAATGTTCTTTAATTTTTTAACACAGTCGTATTCAATACTCTAATGTCTTTAATTCTTTTTATGGTATTTACAAGTCACAAATGATAATTTTTATTTTAATACATTTGATTGGTTATCTAAAGTTTAGGATGATACCAAGGTATGATGGAACTTCTCACTCTTGTTGGTAAACTTATGATGGTTTATGATGATCATGTACAAAAGCGATGCATGGTGATATATGTAGGGTATGGCAATCTTTAGCAAGTAAGACCATCACATGAACACTATAAAAGGTAGAGTGTCATTCTATTTCCGAAGGAACTCGACTTAGGAAACTGCTATGGGGGGAAAACATGTGAATAGCTGAGGTTCAACAATACGTAAATGCTACACATTTTGTATGTTTGAAATTTTTGTATAGTGGATAGCCCGGTTTATAGGTTGCAGCAATCTGAATACATTTTTTATTTTGAAATTCAAGGTTGGAATTGTACTTGTAAATCTACCTATATAAATGAGTAAATTGCATAAATCGTCCTTAAAATTTGGCTAAATGGCATGTTTCGTCCTAAATGTTACGAAAGTGCAAGGACGAATATTTAAACCAGAACACATGAAGTATATTCCATTCTGAGCAACTAACAAACTACAATATAAGATAAATTCTAATCCTTTGTTTTTATATGACTAGAAAACAAAGGGCAATGCATATTTACACAAACTAAGTACAAGACGATCAGTATAATGAAGATATGAGTTAGCACTTATGAGTTAGCACTGTGTTTACCAATTCATTTTCATGCCCTTTCATGGCCTTTGCTCAATGTGAACTTATTTTGTAGGATTAAAGGAAGTTTTTTGATTTTATACTTTGTGCCCATTTAAGATCTCAAGTGCGTCATTATGATCACTTGAATTATAACGGAAACGATTTTATCCATCTGTTGGTATATAAGTTTGATAAATTTCATTTGGTTTTGTGTTTTCATGATATATCTAACTCATTCCATTAGTGTTGTTAAATTTTTTATCTCATCCTATTTTGCAGCTAAAATGAATGTTTCTTGGGCTTTTGGCTTCCTCACTAGCAGTGGAATTTGTTATAGTGTTCCAGTTGTGCTGTGAAGATTGAGTTCATGGTAAAAGCTTTTTGACATCATATCAGAGTCTAAAACCTGTTAAGCATTCTTTGAAGGAACCCATGAAGAGCAAGGTTTGAGTACAGACCCCTGTTGGTTTCTTTCGTTATAACTTTTGATATATAAAATAATTAATTCAACATTAATAATTATATTACATAATTAATTAGTGTTCCTTAATTGCAAAGACAAGATGAACAAGACGGTGCGCAGTGAACTATTAGATACAACTCATGCGCAATCAACAATTAGATATAGCCCATGTGCATCGCACGGGTCTGCATGCCTCGTTAAGTGTACATTTGAGTGAGGGGTATTTTAAAAATGTGATTAATGAATTGTAAATTTCATTTAATGGTGTTTTAAAGAGGAGAAAAATATGATAACATGATTTATGCTTTACTGTTTTGTACCATGCGGTATATTAATTGTACTTTTTTAGTAAGGGATATTTTAATAATATCATTAATGATTTGTAAATTTTATTTAGTGTGTGTTTAAAAAAAGATGATTTATACAGAATTTTTTGTACCATGTGGTATATTAATTTTATTTTTGAGTAAGAGAATATTTTAATAATATCATTAATGATTTGTAAATTTTATTTAGTGATATTTTATAGAAGAAGAAAAAGATGACTTATGCATTATTGTTTTGTAGTGTGTGGTATATTAATTGTACTTTTAGATAATAGGGTATTTTAATAATATCATTAATTATAGAGTAAAGTACATTTTTGGTCATTGTGGTTTAGTGCGTTTTTCACTTTTGGTCCAAAATTCAAAAACATTTTGTTTTTAATCCAAATGTGATACTTTTGTTTCACTTTCAGTCCAAAAGCATGTTTTTTTATCCTTGTGGTTTGGTGAGTATTTCACTTTTGGTCCAAATTTTCAACATGTTTGGACTGAAAGTGAAACAAAAGTATCACATTTGGATTAAAAACAAAACGTTTTTGAATTTTGGACCAAAAGTGAAAAACGCACCAAACCACAAGGACAAAAAATGTACTTTACTCTTAATTATATGTGTTGAGTTAATATATTGTGCATTAAATAATTGTAAATATAGCTTTAACTTTTAATTTTTTTAAAAAGATGACTTATGCATTATTGTTTTGTAGTGTGTGGTATATTAATTGTACTTTTAGATAATAGGGTATTTTAATAATATCATTAATTATAGAGTAAAGTACATTTTTGGTCATTGTGGTTTAGTGCGTTTTTCACTTTTGGTCCAAAATTCAAAAACGTTTTGTTTTTAATCCAAATGTGATACTTTTGTTTCACTTTCAGTCCAAACATGTTGAAAATTTGGACCAAAAGTGAAATACTCACCAAACCACAAGGATAATAAAACATGTTTTTGGACTAAACCCATAACGTTTTTGAATTTTGGACCAAAAGTGAAAAACGCACCAAACCACAAGGACAAAAAATGTACTTTACTCTTAATTATATGTGTTGAGTTAATATATTGTGCATTAAATAATTGTAAATATAGCTTTAACTTTTAAGTAAGAGGGTATTTTAATAATATAACTGTAAATATAGCTTTAACTTTTTTAAAAAGATGACTTATGCATTATTGTTTTGTACTATGTGATATATTAATTGTACTTTTAAGTAAGAGGGTATTTTAATAATATAGCTGTAAATATAGCTTTAAATTTTAATTTTCTTGAAAAGAATACTTTCTTTTTATAGTAATGTTTTTTTGTCCTAAAATTTTTAAGACTTCTTTTTATAAAAAGTCTTAAATACATTATATAGTAGTATAGACTTCTTTTTACTCTTAATTATAGTAATGTTGACAATTTAATTATATCTAAAATAATACTACTATAGTTTTAGGCAACGAAATTTGTGGTTAAAATTAGATTAAATATTTGTATCTACAAAATAATTATTTCCCTACCTTGACAAAGAATATAAACTGATAAGTGACAATTCAAATGTCTCACTTACATCAATTAGCACATTCATCTCATGGAGTATAACTAGTAAGATATACTCATATACATGTTACCTATGATTGATATTCAACTAGTATAAAGATTACGGATAAGGCCGTACTTTGTTTAAGGGGAGATTAAAAAGAAAAGAAAAACTTATATTGACATGTATGTCCTCGATAAAAGCCGTTAAACGATAAAAAAATCGAGTTTCAGACTTTGACTTTGCCAGAAAGCTAAGAAAAATTGGCAAAAAAAGTCCTCTCCAATTACCAATAATCACACATTACTTCATTAAAATCATAATTTTTTTTAGAAAATATATGCAACGAGTGAAACCATAACTATTATCACACATTTATTCACTAAAATCATCAATTTACCAATAATCATTATCATCTATACATAAACAACAACAACACCAGTATACTCTAAAATATGTAATATTTT